>JAWNKV010000247.1:0-94582 GCA_035041805.1 Amiota mariae
ATGGCTCCTGTCATTCCTACACAGGCCGCCCTCTGCACACTGCTTAGTTTGTGCACTATATAGCACATACTTTCGATATTATGGAAGAGGTTGTCTAAATTATAGTTGATATTTCTACTTTTGTTGAATTTTATGATTAGAAAGAAGTCATCCGCAAAAGCACTGAAATTGATGTATTTTTGTACGCTTATGATATTAGCTAATTTGTTATAAGCAATAAGGAAAAGTATGACAGATATTGGAGAGCCATCCTAGCCATTACATAGAGTATAGATGTTGGAGGTTTGATTTCCAACTCGTACAATTTTCTTATTTTTCTTAAAATTCTGAACATAATTTATAATCTTCGGTCCCATTTTCTAACTCTACAATTGTCCTGTAACCGATCATACTCAACACATATTTGCCCATTTAGAACCTCAAGGAACACCTGCCGTACTAATACCTTTTGTGGTCTGTATTGAAACTAATAGAAATATTATTCGACCCGGAACTTTAGCTGTTAACAGCTAATATAATTTCAGGACATCTATTATTAACTTTATTAGGAAATACTGGTCCTTCTCTTTCTTCTATTTAAGTTGTTTTATTACTAATTACCCAAATTGCTTTATTAGTTCTAGAATCCGCAGTTGCTATAATTCAATCCTATGTATTTGCTGTATTAAGAACTATATACTCTAGAGTAGTAGTAGATTATAGCCCTTGACCTTTAACAGCATCTATTGAAGCTATAACAACAGTTTCAGGTATAGTAAAATGATTTCATCAATATTATACATATATCATTATTTATTTTAAGAAATATTATTACAATTTTAACAGTTTATCAATGATGACGAGATGTTTCACGTGAAGGAACTTATCAAGGATTACATACATATGCCGTTACTATTGGATTACGATGAGGTATAATTTTATTTATTTTATCAGAAGTATTATTTTTTGTTAGATTTTTTTGAGTTTTTTTTCCCCAACTATTGAACTGGGAGCATCTTGACCATCATTAGGAATTATTTCTTTTAATCCTTTTCAAATTCCACTATTAAACACAGTAATTTTATTGACCTCTGCAGCTTCGTTTTTTATTCGTGCTACTTTTTTATTAATATTTAAAAAAAAAAATTATATTTTAAAATTTTCTTCAAATTGTTTTGTTTCTACAACAACAACAAGTTTCATTCATTTTCCTTGTGATTGTTGTAGATTTGAACTCGAGTTTTGTGCAAGTTCATCGAAAACTAATCTAACAAATCTTCCTAACAGCTTCAATGTTATACTCTTATTATAAGCTATATGAATATAAAAATAATAATAAATTAAATAAAATTAAAACTCAAAATACAAATAACAATAAATAAAACTCGTGAGGAGTATCATTTGATGCAATAGCCACGACCCAAGTGTGTTGTTTGCCATAATCAGCCATTAATCGGCGTTTAAAAGCAATAAATATGATACAGATAAGTCTTGTTGTGCATCTGGTGGGATCAGACTGAAGTGCTGCGCAATGAGCTGTGAAATTTTGGCAAATAGTTACAGAGGATTTCTATGGGGAGGTTATGATGAAGGTCAAACAGTAAGCAAAAGACGATAAGAATTTAAGACAAGACAGCAACAGCTGATTTTTTTGCAAGATAATGCAATGAAACTTTTCGGATTGTTCACCACATACTTGGTTCCTTTTAATTATACAGACCTGCATTTAGAAAAGCTTTTTGGATGTTTTTATAAAGAATCTATAGATTAGAAACCCCAGATTCTAAATATGACCTTCATTTTACTGTATCATATCGAGAAAACGTATATAAAATGGGATTACATGTCATAATCTGCCGTTTTTCAGAAATGTAACAAAACATTATCGCCCCTCATTTTAATATATCTCGTGACTCAAAAGCCTTAGCGCCAAGTAAGTTATATATTCTCAAAATGTAGGATGTGCTAATTCCTGTAAGATGATTTTGTTATTGTGCACTTATGTCATCAAGGAGGAGGGGCGTTCAAACAGGCACCAACAATTGAGAAAAGTCTTTTTCTTTTTAAGTATATTACTTTGCTTGCCTTATTTGGCTGATTTTTGTTTTTTTGGCCAATTAGTAGAATTTGAAAGAAAATTTTTGGAAAATCCAACGAAAAAGTTGGAAATTTAGGTTTTTTTATTAAAATCTGAATAAATACTAGAAAATTCTTTTCTTTTTAAGCGTAAAGGTGGAGATACACAAACGACGTTTTCTTGTAAATCAGCTTTTGCTGCGTTCGTGCGTCAAAAAAAAAAAAGTTGAAATGTATGAAATCGTATGGACCGAGTTACGCGTGGAGAATTTCTTTTGGTGAATTGGTGGTGACCGTGGTGAATTGGTAAATGGCAATTTCTTTGCAATTATTTATGTTAAATTTTATGGCAGACTTTCCTATCTATTTAAAAAGCTATTCAAATTCAATTTATTACATGATAAAAAAAATACATACTTCCTTTTTTTAGGGTTCCGTACCCATACTTTTAAGCTGTTTATTGTAGTATACGTTTAGGCTGTTAAATATGCACATAATTTAATATTTTAAGAAAAAAATCTTGTACGATGGTGCGGAACCCTCAGTGTGCTAGTCCGACTCACACTTGGCTGATTTTTTTTAATAATTCAACTTTTAATACAGTTTTCTTCAATAATTACTTTCTTAAATTTTCAAATTCACAGCTGCTTTTTGTTTACTGAAGTCAATAAGGTTGAAGTCGTTTGTGTACCTCGACGTCGTTTGTGTAGTTTGACGCTGCATGCTGCGTTTGCCGACAATGCAGCTTATCGTGCAAGTCGTTTGTGTCTCCACCTTAATGTTTGAGAACGGCATGATCTATTTGCTGACTTATTTTTTGTTGTGTTCGTTATAAGCCAATTAGGAAATTATGAAAGAAATTTTTTGAAATATCAACCGGTAAAGTTGGAAATTTTAACTTTTTGATAGTGTAGTGCAGGGATGTCCAACATTTTTGGTTCCCTGGGCCACTTTGGAAAAATTGGCGATGAGTTGGGCCGCAGGTGGAAAAAATGAATTGGGCAGTACCATAAAAAAAAATCTTTCTGGTGAAAATCTGTAATGAGATAACATCAACAAGAAAAAGGTCTTGCATATCAATTAACAAAACGTACAATATATACAGTTTATTACACTCTGGATTATACATTACTTTCTACATACAATTAATGTGATACTTGCGACTGCTGTTTGGATACTAATGCATCAATATCTGGTTCGATTGACGATTTTGTTATTCTCAGACTGTCCTCCAAGTATTCATCCAACATTCTTGTTGTAATCTGCGACTGGGTGTGTTTCAATGTTGAAAAAAGTACGTGCTTCCGAACTACGATGCCATGAATACTGCATAACTGTACAGTGAGCGATATTTCTCTCTGGAAAGGTGTAGTTTATAAAACTCCAACAGAGTTAATTGATGAAATTTCTCTTTAAGTTCCATCTCACTTTGCAACTCTAAACATTCCATTTGGAAAATTACTGGCAGCGTTTCTACATCGACTGTAAAAGGAGTCGCAAAAATACTGATATTTGTATTGTCTCTCTTTAAATCCAGAAATCTATTTTCGAAATCTTCTATTAAATTGGAAAGCATGCCTACATATTTTTCTCCATTCTTCGAAATATAAATAGATTTGGGCTTGCCATAATTTCAGTTTCAACTGAAAAGCGTTTATTATTTGAAACATTGTGCTGGTCAGTTGCTTTTTGCCTTGAAGATGCTACCAGAAAAACTAAATCTGTAAGCTAGCTTTCATCATCAAGTTCTGGCACAGATTTATCTTTCGATGTCATAAAAGATTCTATTTAGTTACGTATATCATAAAATCTTTGTAACTTGTGTCCTCGACTGAGCTTCCTTACTTCTGTGAAGTACACAACATCGCCATACTCAGCATCGACATTTTTTAAAAATTCTTTAAATTGACGATGATTCAAACCACGAGCTCTTATAAAATTTATAGTCTTGACGACGATTTCCATAATATGATACATTTTTAAGGATTTTCCACATAAATTCTAGCTTCAGAAAATCGCGACAGTGTTATTTTCACTGCCTCATTTGCCTCACTTTGTCGTGTCTTTTATTGGGACTAAAGAAGCCATTTATTCTGTTATGGTAAATTCCTCATTGATACTTCTAATGAAAATGGCAAATTGAGCTGTATTGGTACGTCCGTGCATTCATCCAAGGCCAAATAATAATATTAAAAAGCTCAGGCTTTACTTTTCAAATCCATTTCAATAAATTTCCCAAGATCGTCATTTCTTCTGGAAATAGTTTCTTGACAAACTGATTTTAGAAATATCATCTTTCTTGTCTAGACAAATTATGTCTGCCACGCTTTCCATGCATTCCTTAATAAACTCGCCAACAGAAAATGGTTTTGATTTTTTGGCGACTAATTTTGTGACATAACTAGCATTCACAAATGATTCTGTCTGAGTTGGATCGTTTCTAAAAAACTTCTTTTGAGATGTAAGACCTCTTTTTAGTTCCATTATTTTGTCTTTGCGACACATTCCCTGATATGCATCGAATTGAGAAGCATGATTTTGAACATAATGTCTTTTCAAATTATACTCTTTGAAGACAGGTATTGAAACACGACAAATTAAACAGAGTGCCGCACCTTTCACCTCAAGAAAAAAGTAGTCCTCTGTTCATCTTTCATTAAATAACCTGCTTTAATTGACATATTTAATTTTTTTCCTCTTTCTTGCAGCTTAGAGGTCATGTTAAAGTGAAAATTTTTGAAACTAGTAATTTAACACATGAAAAGACTATGATGATAACAGAAATAAATGATAACGTTTAGTTTCATTAATGAACACCAAGAATAATGAAGTGAAGAAGAATATATAGAGGGTTGCTATTTAAGTCTTGAGATATGGCAACACCAATGTTGATATGTCAAATCTGACATTGGTATCGTAAAGCTTGTCGTTTTTAATGATAAATGTACTCAGAACGTTTTGTCATACGAGTGCTATTTGTATTGTTTACAGTGACTTGAAAAATTCGTTTCGGCTAAAAAATGAAATTAAATCGTGAACATTTTTTGCAATGATTTTTTATGATTTTCGACGTGGATTAACTCAACAAGAGTGTGCCAATCAACTCGCTTCGACTTTTGATGATGAAGCACCATCTAGGGCCAGCGTGTTTCGCTGGTTTTCTGAATTCAATCGTGGTCGTAGTTTTCTCCAGGACGAATTTCGTGAAGGTCGTCCAAAATCGGTTGTTGTGCCACAAAACATTGATACTGTGCGTGAACTGATATTGCAAGATCGTCATATGACATATCGTGAGATAGAGACATGTTTGGGCATTAGTTCCACTTGCATACATTCAATATTGCATGAACATTTATCCGTCAAAAAGATTTGTTCGCGTTGGATACCGCATATTTTGACAATCGCGCAAAAAAAGGTTCGTGTCGATAGGAGCAAAGAAATGTTGAAAAAATTCAATCGTGGTGCTTCAAAGACATCTATAAGATCGTGACAGGTGATGAATCATGGAATCATATGAGCCTGAAACTAAACAGCAGTCGACTGTATGGGTCTTTCAAAATGAGCCAAATCAAACAAAAGTTGTTCGCGCGCGAAGCACTTTGGAGCAAATGATCGCCTGTTTTTTTTTGGAATAACCGGACATGTCGCCACCGTGCCATTAGATACACTTAGAACGGTTAATTCTAAATGGTACACCACCATTTGTTTGCCAAAAGTGTACGAAGAAATAAGAAAAATCAACCGCAGAAGACGAATCATTCTCCACCACGACAATGCGTGCTCTCACACATCGGCTCAAACAAGTGACTTTTTAAACACTCAAAACGTCGAACGTTTTTCGACGTCTGAAGAAGCGGTTGATGCGTTCAAAACACATGTTTTGGAGATACCTCATTCCGAGTGGAAAAAGTGCTTCGAAAATTGGTTCAATCGTATGCAAAAGTGTATTGATCATCATGGAGAATATTTTGAAAAACAATGAAGTCATTTTCGATGATACATATTTGTTATTATTTGTCTGTCTCAAAACTTAAGTAGCAGTCCTCGTACTAACTTGTTTTAAAATGAAACACTTTTTTGGCAATAACAGATAAAAAGAAAAGTACTTAAAGACCAGTAATTAATTTGTTTTATTCACTCAACTCAGTTTTAAAATGCTTTGTTAACGCAGACAACAGGCGCTGGACCAACAGAAGACAAAATACAACAAGATGTACAATGTGATATCGAAAATTGAGGGGATTCCTCACATCCTTTACTCTACGAAATACGCGAAAGAAAACAAAATAAAACTCAGTTGCTGAGTGCAATCGCAGATACAAGGCGCCAAGTGACAAAAGAAGTCGGCGACAAATTGTTGGTGGCACGGGACAGTAAGTCAGAATTTTGAGAGAGGACACAATTTTGAGATCGAGTTATCAGTTGTTCCTTATACGTTTTGGTTTCACTTGGTTACACTTGAAGAAATTCGTAGTATCATTTATTTATTTATTTATTTATATAATGCTAACAAATAGTTAAAACTAAATAGTTAACAGTGGTGTAAGCTAGCCATGGCTTTCAGGACCTTAAGCTAGTGTATGTTATTTATATTGTATATGGTATTTAAATTTAAAATATAATAACAATGCTTAAAACACAAATTATTTTAATTTTACTGTAAAGAGATTAATATAGAATGGACGAAATTTAGATTAAGAGTAATTGTACCTATTGTGTTAGCTTAAATTCTACTATACAGGTTTGATTTTTTAAGGAACTCAAGGATGAGTTTAATGTTGTGAAAGGACGGATTAGCGATTAGAAGGATGGGGTCGAGGTTAGTGAATGTAGTGAGTCTGAGCTGTGATGATGTCAAAATGTGAGGAATATCGATACGCGTGATATTACATAAAGGGCAAATGTTGTTTTGAGTTTTATCGATGAGGTGAATGTTAGTTAGGTTTGTGTGACCAAGACGTATCCTATTGAATTTTATTTGGTCCAGTCTAGATAGTTGTTGGAGAGTTGAGGTATACCAAGAAGGGATGTAAGAACTATTGAAGGAACGGATATGTTTATACCAAGTAGAGGTATGTTGTTGAATAGTGAGATGATTGTGCATTTTGTGTTTTTTGAGTGTTTGGATAATGTCACTGATGTTATAATTGGGTGTATAAATCAATGGTAATTTTGTAGAGAGTTTGGCTAATGAGTCTGCTTTTTCATTGCCTTTGATGCCAGAATGGCTAGGAACCCAGATAATTTTTATTTTGGGAAATTTTGAATTTAGTAAGGCTCTTATTGTTGTCGAGTAGAAGTTGTGATTGTTAAAATTAGCTATGGCAGTTATGGCTGAAAGAGAGTCAGAGCAAATAGCGTACCTACCTGGTTTTTGTATACATATTTTTATAGCTTCATGTATTGCTATGATTTCGGCTGCGAAAACTGTAGAATAATTGGGTAATAGGCGGGTTACCAATGGGTCAGTTTCGATAGAGATTCCGAAGCCCGTAATTTTAGATGATTTAGAGCCATCAGTGTATATAAAGTAGTAATTGGAAAAATCGTTTTTTAGAGAAAGGAAGAGCTGTTGGAAGACAGTAGAAGGCGTGTTGTACTTATTGAAATCTGTTAGGGATAAATCTATTGAGTCTTCTATATTTTGCCAATTGTGTCTTTTACTGTTGATGATTTTGATGGGAGAGAAAGGAAGACCAAGTTGTTTGCAGGTGTTTATAGCTCTGCCGACTGTGCTTAAGAGTCTGGGCTTAATTTTTGGTGTTTTTATAAGGTGATGGAGAGCTGAATTAGAGGATAGGATAAGTGTTTTAGAAAGTTTGCCTGTAAGGAAGTCCCGTCTATTTTCGATTGAGCATATATTTGATTCTAGTAACATGTTGTTAATGGGTGTGGTACGGAAAGCGCCTAGAGCGGTTCGGATTGCTGTGTTTTGTGCTGAATTAAGTTTGTTTAGATAGGATTTAGGACAGTTACCGTAGATAGGGAGACAGTAGTCTATTTTTGAAATGAGGATTGTATTAACTATTTGAATTAGGGTTGAGGTATTACAATTTTATTTTTGACTTGAAAGATGTTTGATGATATTTTGTTGTTTTGAGTAATAGATTGGCGATGTGGGTTTTCCATCTGTATTTGCAGTTAAATGTTAAACCTAGAATTTTTAAAGTGTTAACCGAAGGAATGATTAGGTTTTCGATGTGTATATTGTGGGAGCAATTGTGTTTGCGACAGATATGAAGGTGCTGGGTTTTGTCTGTAGATAGAGCGGCACCTGAGTAGGTGCACCAGTCTTGGATGATCCGGAAGAGTTGGGAAAGGTCACTTTGCTGGTTATTGTGACGTTTCAGATCAATAAGGAGATGGAAGTCATCTGCATAGGCACAAAATTTAATTTCTTTGTGTAGTACTAGAGTTCTTGTAAGGGTGTTGTAGGATATGAGAAAGAGGATAACAGAGATTGGGGATCCTTGTGGGATGCCGTTGTTAAGGGGAAAGCTGTTAGATAGTGTTTTGCCTGTTTTAACTATAATTTTCCTATTTAACACGAAATTTTTAACGTTTAAACGCTTAAAGAGATTAATTTGGGTCCTAGTTTCCATTCATGCAATTGGTGTATAGTGTGTATCCCTATCTTGTCAAAAGCTTTGGAAAAGTCGAGTGAAATAATCGAAAAGTGACGCTTTAAAGCGATAGCTCTTGTTGCTAGATAATCGATGTAAGGCAGATTGTCCAAAACTGATTTACCTCTCTTAAAACCATATTGGTTGTTGTGGATGAGATTGTTCGTTAAAACAAACCATCATTTGAGTAGCATCATGTTCATTCCCAAGTGTACAGGCAAGCAAAAAAAAAAAAAATTGAATTGAAATTTTTGTTTCTCCTTCGAGCGCGTCTGCCGCATGTAGTATTGACAACCGCCTCTAGACAACTAGACTCTAGTGTATTAACAGCCGATCCGTGATAGAAAGAAGCAGGAAGTGTGTGGGTTCAACGCGAGTTCCGAAGTTCGTATTTTTATTATGATTTTTTTTTTTATATGTATTTAATATTTAAAAAAAAATAAATATGATTCATGAAAACCTTTTCACGCAAAACAATTACGGTAGTGAAGAGATTCTACCTGCCCGACTTTTTTATTCACGTTTGAAAATTGAAATGTCGGCAAAAACGACATTTTTACAGATGTTATATTTGACTGTCGCACAAAACAGAAATAAACACAGATTTTTATACATTTAACAAAGAAACCAAGATCTGAATAGAAACACGTACTTTTGACTTCTTCCTGTATCTGTTTTGTTTTATGCGGCACCCAGCCTTTAGAGGAAATATGTATAAAATAAAAAAAGAAAAAAATAACTTGCAAAGTTTTGTTATATACGTATGTAAAAAGTGGTGGTTGTACGATGCGGAACGAGCAGCATCAACTAGTTGTTGAGTCAACGCAAGAAGTCGAGAGAGACAACGCGGGTGTGACCAAAAGCAGAATCATCAGCCGTGTATTTGCATATGTCCTTTTGAATAGTAGCTTGGTTATATTTAGCCTTTAATAGTTGACTTTTATTACATTGAATTACTTTGAATTGTTACACTAGTTCGTAAATTAACTATGAAATAATAATCATAATAAAGAATAATCTTACATTTGGGGGCTCAACCGCCTACGAACAATGTGTTTAAGTGCTGTTGTAAAGGTTTTTTTTACTTTTGTAAATGAGTGCCAAAAAAGAATTGAAGAAAACAACAGGTGAGCCGCATCAACAGTGTTGCACACGATCGCAATAACAAACAATAATGAACCAAGGGGTGTATAGCACACGATTGCAACAAAAAACAACGAAAATGAGTGAGAATAAAAATGATAGAGCAAATATCGAATAACAAGGGACGGACGAAAATGCACAAGAACGTAGTAGTGATTTAATCAAAGGGCTTAAAGCAGAGCGGTCAAGTCAAATTGCAGAAAATGCGATGTTGCAGCAACTGGTTTAGCTGTTAACTTTCAAAATACAGGCCGATGAAATAGGCAAGAATGACACAAAGCTTGTTGTGGAGAATTTTTCGATCTTAATGCCGATGCCTATGGACTGAATGATGAAACAAAAGTATGTGCAGGCTCGTGCGAAGATGACGCGCACAGCGGAATTGTTTTTGCAATCGTTGAAAGTGTGTGAATATGGAGAAATAGGTCGGCAGTTAATAGATGAGTTTGATAATAAGTATGTGTTTAGTGCAAAGATACACAGGCAGTTGAACACGCGTACTAAGCGTAAAAATGAAAGCTTTCATGAATATTTGCTACAGATGAAGCGAATTGAGGCGCGAGTTATGTGCTTCCAAGTTAATATACGCTTTCAGGTTTACAAATTTATATTTGTTTATTATACAATATGATTTATTTAATTTATAATACACATATGATTTGATGATGTTTATTATTAATAATATAAGTATTCTAGTCCGTCTTATATGACGATATGAACTAGACTAACTCAATAGTTCTGTGTAAAGCAAAGTGCCAGATCCAAAGAAGGATAAAGTAAAGGTGACTGAAAGTGAACGAAAGAATATAGTTAGAAAAAGAGATAAAAATAAGTAAAGATGACAAAGTCCGGATCGTGGAATTAAGGGTGTTCTGCGAAGGCCGAGCTGTAGGCAACCAGACGGGTCACAGGTTGCGGATAGTGAAATGCCTTTAGATAAAGGCTAGCTGCGAATACCCAATAAGCAGTCCCGGACAGCGTTCAGCGGCTAAGAGGGGAGAGTCTGAGTGGGGTTTCGCGTAGCGGCGAACTCCTCACAAATCCTGAGTGACTAGGATCTTCTTAGCGACATGGCGAGTGTTTGGCGCCATTCAATATCCAATCAAGCTAATTCGCTGTGCATTTACTACACAGCTAACCCTTACATAAGGCGGTAGGCTTATGTTGAAGGCACGGTAGCGGATGAGCTCCAAAGGGCCAACGGTAGCGTTCACACACTTCCAGGAAGTTACTACCAGTATGTGCTTAGTCATTCAAAGGAAGGTAGATCCTACTAAGCTCCCGCTTTGTGCTTATAACTATCGCGCGGAAATCTATCCTCTTGAATTAAGAGTTAAGAAAAAACATTGATCAAATCGTCACGATTATAAAGTCTCCAAGGGGTAATCATGATTCGAGAAATCCCCCTGCCCTGGCAGCCTGCACATCAGATTTGAAGGTGCAAAATTCATGTTATCTTAGCAAAAATTCGAATTTAGCAGAAATCTCAAAAAAGCATCAAAACCAGCAACAAAATACATTCACGTTTAAAACACGCACCACGATTGCTACATGGAATGTCAGAACGCTATACCAATGTGGTCGACTACATCAAGCCGTAGCATAACTTAGGCGTCTCCATATTGAAATAACAGGTATCTCTGAATATAGGTGGAATGGCCTCGGCGAACATCAACTAACTTCAGGCGAGAAGTTTCTATATTCCGGAAAAGACTCAAACGACATACATAGCGACGGTGTTGGTTTCTTGCTGAGCAAAAATGCCTGTAAATCCCTTATCACCTGGGAGCCAATAAGTCAACGCATAATAAAAGCAAAATTCCACTCCAAAGCAAGAAATATTACAATTATTCAAGTTTACGCTCCAACTGAGCTTGCAGATGACGAATCTAAGCTTAACTTCTACAATCAACTCTCGGCTACACTTTCAAAAACACACAAAGGTGACATAATTATATGTATGAGAGACTTTAATGTAAAGGTATGATGTGACAACACCAATTTAGAGCAAATTATGGGCACACATAGCTTAAGCACTGCCAACACTAACGGTGAGATGTTAATAGATCTATGTAGCTCATATGATTTAGTAGTCGAAAGCACATACATAAAAAATGTCACAAAACGACCTGGGTTTCGCCGGACAACAGAACAGAGAATCAAATCGATTACTTACTTACTCAACGTCCGTGCCAGAGAAATGCAGACATCGGCTCCCACCATCACCTAGTAGCAGGCCTAGCCCTGCTTAAAGTAGCTGCAATAAATCGTCTTACCACAAATAAAGCAGAAAAAAAATATGATGTCAGTAAGCTGAAAAGTAGCAGCACGCTAAGAGCATTAGCGCCGCACTCCAGGAAATTAACCCCTTAGATATGGAAATCCAAAACGGAGTAGAGCAACAGTGGAGGCAGCTGAAAACCCGACTACCTGCGAAAATATACTGGGTTACCGACCAAAAGGCAAAAAAAGAATGGATTAGCGAGCAAACCTGGGAGGCAATCGAAAGTAGAAGAGATCAAGCTACAACACCTGATCGACGTCGCGTCGCCGTACAGCAATATAACCAGCTCAATAAAGATGTAAAAAAAATGTGCAGACGTGATAAACGCAATTGGACTGACAACTTGGCTTTGGATGCTGAACAAGCGGCACAACAGCACAACATTAAAGCTTTGTATGACATTACGCGTAAGATAAGTTGCATACGTAACACAACATCACGTCCGATAAGAGCGAAAGACGGGACTTTACTCACGACAAAACCCGAACAACTTGGAAGGTTTAGAGAACATTTTACTGAAGTACTTAATCCCCTAAATACCGAAGCGCCCACCTTTCGCATACAACAAGATGCTTGCAGCACCCAGATCCACCCTCAAAGCAGAATAAGTTCTCAACCACCATCGTTGCATGAAATCATCAAGGCAATAAAGAACTTGAAAAATAACAAATCACCAGGTTATGACAGAATCCAGGCTGAAATTCTGAAAGTGAGTCCAGAGCACATGGCGAAACTGCTGCGTCCAATTTTCAACACCATCTGGATCGAAGAGAGGGTTCCCGAGGATTGGTTACAGGGCATCCTGGTTGTTCTCCCTAAGAAAGGTGATCTTTCGCTTTGTAAAAATTATCGTGGAATCATACTACTCTCTATTACGTTGAAAGTTCTGTCGAGCATAATTCTAAACCGCATCAAACTGAAACTAGATCAGTCGTTGAGGAAACAGCAAGCAGGTTTCCGTCCAAATCGTTCGTGTGTCGATCAAATAAACACCTTATGAATAATCGTCGAACTGATGAATGAATGGCAAGCCACTCTCCAACTTGTTTTTGTCGACTACAGTACCGCATTTGACAGCATACACCGCGGCAGTATCTGGGGGCACTCAGATCCAAAGGAGTGCCCGACAAGTTAATATCATTAATCAGAGCGCAATACACTGATTTCAAATGCAGAGTGCTTTACAACGGTGAACTCTCAGACAACTTCGCAACCAGTGCAGGAGTACGCCTATTCTCTTTCTCATCGTCATCGACGGTATTATGCAGGACTCTATTGATGGAAAACGAAGAGGCATTTAATGGAACTTTATTGAGCACCTTGAAGACCTGGTTTATGCAGACGACATTTGCTTAATTTCAGTTAAGCATTCCGATATGCAAACAAAAGTTGATGAACGAGTCCAGTAAGGTTGGTCTAAACATCAACACCGATAAAACGAAATTTATTAAAATCAATACCAAAAACCACAATGATTTCACGATACAAGGCAAAGCAATAGAACAGGTCGAAGATTTTACCTACCTTGCTAGTTTAATATCCGCAGAGGATAGCGAAAGAAAAGACATACTAATCAGAATTAGCAAGGCATTGGGTGCATACTCACAGCAACGTCAAATATGGAACTCAGCGAAAATATCCATCTTCACAAAAAGGAGACTATTTAAGTCAAACGTCATCTTATTATTGCTCTATGGATGTGAGACCTGGCTTGTAACCGAATTTCTTACTGGAAAAATTCAAAGTTTCGTCAACGGATGTCTCCGACGCATGCTTAAGGTGTAGTGGCCAAATACCATTAGCAACTCTGACTTATATGAAAAATGTAAATTGGAACCAATGGCCAATTACATAAAATTACGAAATTACACATTCATAATTAATAACATACATTGACTTCTTCCGTAAAACTACACAATTAAAAAAAAACAAAAAATTAAATTAAAATACAATTTAAAAAAAAACATATTATAATTTCTACCCCCTACATTTCATTTAACATTACACTCATATTTTTGTGCCCTTTTTATATTTGTGCCCTTTTTATATTTGTGCTATGAATATTATTTAAAATATTGAATTTATATCTTGATTGCTCCTTATGTCGAAGAGCTCTATAATTATACTCTTCACGCAGTGAATAGTATTATAAGTTTGTCATGACGTTTGTAACACTATGCCAAGATTGCGGAAACGGGTGAGTGTCGCCTGGAAGACTTGGAAGATGAATACTGAAACCTTGGACGTGTTCATCGCCGAGTTAGAGATGGCGACTGGTAGTGCAAGTCAGCAATCCCAGGGACTTATGCAAGGCCTATCAAGGATATGTGATGCATCCATGCTTAGGAAAGCAAGAAGCAATGGCAGGAAACCCAACTTCTGGTGGTCGGATGAGATTGCAGAACTCCGCTCGCAGTGCTTCCAACTTCGCAGAAGATTCCAGCGCAGCAGAAGAAGGAACGCTGACTCTCGCGAAATCCTTCTTCTCCACGAGGAATTCAGGCTTAAGAAGTCTCAACTCAGCAAGCAGGATGCCTTTCGCAGGCTGTTAAGGGAAGTGGATCATAATCCCTGGGACAGCGCTTATAAAATTATAATGCGTAGATACAAGGGCTTCTCTAATATTCCTTCTTCTTCTGCTCTTACGGACAAGATAGTTGCCAGCCTCTTCCCGACAAGGGGATTATTGAGGATACTCCAACCACTTGCGGTTGTAAAGGATGATATACCTCCCGTCAGCAGATTGGAGCTAGAAGCTGCTTCAAAAAAGGCAAAGTCGCCAGGTCTGAATGGCATCCCTAATGATGTTCTTAAAAAGAACCATGACCGCGAAGCCTCACATGTTCTGCGAGGTTTTCATAAGATGCTTAAAAGAAGGTCTCTATCCCAAATGCTGGAAAAATCAACGGCTGGTACTCCTCCCGAAAGGGATTCTGCCAGCCCCCTGATAAACCATTTTCCTATAGACTGTGTCTACTAAGTACCACTGGGAAGATCTTAGAAAGGATTATTTGCACTAGACTCCAGCAGTACACAGAGGTACCAAATGGACTGACCGAACTGCAACTCGGCTTCAGACCAAACAGAGTCACAGTGGGGGCAATCCAGAAGGTCTGTGACATTTCCAAGGAGGCCCCAAATTCCACAAGGTGGCTAGGCGGCAACAAAAAGTACTGTGCAGTTGTCACACTCGATGTGAAAAATGCATTTAATTTTGCAGATTGGAGCTATATTATTAATGCGCTCGCTTCACTAGAGATACCCAGCTACCTGATACGGATGAGTGTCTTATTTCAGTGACAGAACACTAATCTGTGATACAGAAAGTCTCAAGAGATAACTGGAGGTGTCCCACAAGGTTCCGTCCTGGGTCCATTACTATGGAATGTCATGTACTATGGCATCCTTCGGATTGATAAACCCAGTGGTATGGATATACTTGGATATGCTGATTATCTCGCTATCGTCGTAGTAGCAAAGACGCTAAGTGAGGTCGCATCAAAATTTGAAGGAACTTTTGCAGCTTGAAGAAGTTGGATTATGCAGAACCATCTATGCTTGGCGGAGCATAAAACAGAGCTGGTACTCATGAGCTCCAGGAAAAATGTTGAAAAACTGTCAGAGAGGATCGGGAACCACCATCATTGAATCGAGGCCTTATATCAAGTACCTGGGAGTGCTTCTGGACCACCGTCTGTGTTTTAAGTACCATCTAATCGAGCCAGCCAAAAAAGCAGCTGCCACAACACAAAAATTTGATAGGATTTTCCCAAACCTAGGTGGACCCAGACAGCAAATACGGGTTTTACTATGTTCGGTGAGTAAATCTATACTGCTTTATGCGGCTCCGATTTGGGCTGGAGCTCTCGCAACTAAGTCATACCTGCGAGGAGTAAAAAGTGCACATAGAGTTGCGAACCTGAGGATTTGTAGAGCCTATCGAACAGTTGCAGACGATGCGGCGGGCGTACTTACAGGCAGACTTCCAATTGATTTGGAAGCCTTAGCTGCAAGGGATATATACCTAGCCCGAGCAACTTCTCATAGAAATAGCAGAGCACCTCGCTCATGAGTGTCCTCGGTTTGAAGCATAGCAAAGCAGGATGTACGATCGCCTTGGATCTCCTTGCAATTCACAGGAGATCGTAAGGCGTATGATGTTTTCCTCGGAAGAGTGGGAATTTTTCGCTACCGAAATAGCGAATATCATTCGTGAGGCTCGAGTGTATGAGTGTATGAGCGTTTAATGGTGCCCAGATAAGGGCAATCTTCCCTCCCTACGAAGTAATGCTTTGGTAGTTTCGTAGGGAGTAAAGGGTTTCGAGGCAATATGGGGATTTTTAGTCGGTAGGAATCCAACATAACTTGTGGCTCGGGCCATGAGTATCTTTTTGAATATTTTCTCTTCCTTGTCTGCATAACAAAAAAAAAAGTTACCTGTGTCTTTCGCGATGACGATGCATAAAGCTAAATCTAAATTAATTAAAAATGAGTGAAAAAATATAGTGATAGAATAAAAATTTAAAAAAAAAATGTAAAGTTACAACAAAGGTGGAAAAAGTAGACATAGGAAAAGTGAAAGAAGCAGTTTATCAGAAGTAAAAACTGTATACCTGGATAACAGGAGAAAAGGGACCGGTACAGTGCAGAAGAGATGGAATACGTACAGTAAATCGGAACTGGAAAAGTGTAACTGAATAATAGAAACGGAAACATAAACAACTGTTAAAGCAAGCGAAAACATAGAAAATAGTTAAAGCAATGAAGTGTTAATTAAATTTGTGAAATTTTCGTTATTTTTTTTTTTAAACAAAACCAATATTGAATTATAATATCTAACTTCAAACAAAAAAAACGTAAATCATAAGAAAGAACAAAACGTTAGGTAAAATTTGCAAATTTGTTTTTTAACGTGAAAACGATTTTTATAAGCCGGCAAGAACAAAAAAATAATAAGAGGGACATATACAAACAAAAAGAAAAGTATAATTATTATAAGGTGCTTATCAAAATTATAGGACACTTCGAAAATTTTACTGCCAAGTCTCGCCAAAGCTGTACTTTTTATAATTCGCAATAACATGGCGACTACGACCAATTTTTTTTTATATCTGGCTCACATTCAAGCCCGACATTGAATATGCATTAATTGAGCCCTTTTCCTGCTCAGTTAAACGTGCTGATCGTGGCATTATGCTTAAAATTGCTTAACTTGTATTTTCCTGTTACACTAAAAAATTAAATTGATACGCTCTGTCTCAATGCACTTTTTGATATGTGTCCTATAATTATGATATGCCTGCAGCTGGCTAAAATTGCAAGCATTTCAACTAAAACTAACGGTTCTTTTCCAATGCTATGCTAAAAATAGAAATCGTACGGTCTTTTTGTAGCTTATTTTTTGGGCTATCATTCGTGATTTATATTTTTGTCAAAATATAAAAAGTACAGATTTGGCGAGACTTGGCAGTAAAATTTTCGAAGTGTCCTACAATTTTGATAAGCACCTTATGATCGAAAAAAAATTATGTTCTACCTATTTTTTTTTTTTTTAGTCCAAGGTTTTTAATGCCATCTTTCCTTGGGTAATTTAAATGTAACAACAATAAATGTTAATAATTAAATTAATTAAGCCAAAATTATAATATTTTAGCTGTACAGTAAGTCTAAACACTGATAAATATTAGTTGCTAGCTTTAATCAATACTATAAAATGTATATGTGGCGAATAAAGCAAATTATCAATCAATGTTCTACTCCTCGCAAATTTCTTTGAGTAGGGTATAAATATTTCTTTATTAATTATTACAGTTACTTAAATTGTAAAAACTTAACATAACTTAAAGGAGAGAGCACTGGTTGCTATGGGCTTCGGGTATAAATATATATTGGTACAATAGTATCAAACGGAAGTAAAATATTTTTTTTTTTTTTTTAACTATAAATACCCTTCGTTTTACATAAATAAGTGGCTAATAATTTTAAGAAGTTCTTGTGAAAAATCAAAGTTTAAACAATATAAAATATACTCACTCATATGTACATATACAATACATGTATATATAATATGAACAAAGTTAAGTAGGATACAATATAAAATCAAACGTATTTCACAAAACATATTTCTTTATACATACATACATATCTATAAAAGGTTAAAGGGACAAATTTATTATACCTGAAAGAAAAAACTATTAAAACGGAAAAAGTGGCCAGTAAGAACTGTACACCTATGTAACGGGTCAGGAAACATAAAGGTGCAGTGAAAAAAGGTGGTAGACAGTTAAAACGGCATACCTGCATAACAGGTTAAGCAAAGTAACGGTGTGGTGCTAGAAAAGGAACAGTGAATCGGGAATTTTTTATTTTTTTTTTAGTGCATCAATAGTGCAGCATAAAACATATTAGAAATTAAATGACTCCTCAGTTATAATAAACCGAAGGGAACAATTAAAAGTGAAATAACAACGAGTACAACGAATCATGTGGTGAGAAAAAGAAGGAAAATCTGTATCTTTCTAATTATTATCATTATCACCATTGGAGGAATAAGAATAATAATCTCTTAGGAAAACTAATAAAAAGAAAAGAGTGAAATCAGAAGATTAATAAACCAGATTAATAGGGAAAGGTGCGGAAAAAAATAAAACGGAAAAAAGTTAACCAAGAGTGAATACAAAACTAAAATAGAGTGATAACAAAACAATAAAAATATGATATGTTAACAAAACAAAAATATATGTATGTGAACAACAGAAACAACAAAATTAAAATAAACTAAACAAGATATATTTGAGAGCAATCAAAACAACAAAATTAATATAAACCAGTATAATTGGTACAAAGCAAAGAAGTTTATTGGTGAAGAATATGAAAATAGGAATTTAACGATAATCAAAAGCTGTTAAAAATAAAGAAAAAGATATTAAGCAAAAGCAAAATAACAATAACAATAATTGTAACAACACAACGCTAATAAAATTATATGAATTATTTACAAACACAATATCAACATAAATCAACATATAAGAATCAAAAGTCAACGAAATTTATATAAAACAAAAATAAATGACAACAGCAATAAAACATTTAACATATACAATACAACAACAACGGTAATTAAAACAAAAATCAACGTAAAACTACAACATATACAACGATACAAAATAAGATAAAGGTAAGCAGATTATTATTATATATCACAAGATTGGCAGAGCTACGAGGTAACAACTAGGCTGAGATAGTGAGGGGCCAAGAGGCAGTCATACTTCAGTTACGACAAGAACTTCAACAACAGATGCGACGACAAGAACTGCAGCAACTGATGCAACAACAAGAAGTACAGCAGCGAATGCAACGACAGGAACAACAACACCAAATGCAGCAGTTACAGGGTGGATTGGTATTAACACCGAAGGACATTTTAACACAGCTTCGTCAACTGAAATCTCTGGACAGAGATCATACTGTGCCGGCATTCGTGGCATACAGTTTCGAGGCTGTAATGGCATGTTGCGCAGCGAATAATTTACAATTGAGGAGATTGGGGATGTCAATTATAATGAATGAAAAGATAGCAGGTACAGCTGGTAATTCCGTTAGGGAGCTCGGAGCAGAAGCAACATGGGACCAGGTGAAATCTAAGTTGAGGGACCATTATAAACCAAGGTTGACATATGGCGATGTATTTAATAGGTGTCGTAACATTAGAGTAAATAATTTAAGAGAATTGTTTAGTTATTTTAGAAAATGTCAAAATGATTTAAACCGAATATATTTGTTTGATGAGGATAAACCTCAAATATATGAGCCCAGTAGGACAGATAGAGACTTGGTTAATATAATGATAGAGATGATAAAATATACCTCTGAGGTCTCATATAGACCAGCGGAGTACTATGAACGAAATTATAACGAGGTACACACAAATAAAAGCCTTGGATGATCCTAGGGCAATTTACTATAAATACAGATCCAATAATACACAAAATAACCAAAACAATACTTACAAATAATCATATCAAAATAGCCGAAACTCATTTAGTAACACACAAAACAATCAAAATAATACTAATTATAAACAAACATATCAGAATAACAAAAATTCTTTTAATAACACACAAAATCAAAATAATACTAACAAAAAAACAATTACATCAGGAGAACTAGAATTCATTTAATAGTTATAATAGACCCTCCCCCCCAATCCCAAAATCAGTATAATGAAAACGGGCCACCACAATGTCGGAATCAGTATAATAATAATAAGAGTTCCTCAAGCCCAAAATAGCAGATATAATAATCAAAACAGTAGAGAAAACAATTCTGGACAAACCAGAGTTTCTCTTATGAGCATAGACTCACAAAGATCAAACCTAACACCCACATATATGGAGATAGACACTATTGAGCATGATTCGAATGAGGAGGAAGAACAAGTAAATTTTTTAATGTTGCCTCCAGATGGGCATTGCCAATAATAGTTATCTCTTTAGGAAAACAGAAAATTAGATGCTTGATCGATACGGGTGCGACGACAAGCATACTAAAACCAGGGACATTTCAGGGAATCTACCCCTATACAACATTAAAGAAATTTTGCTTTTAAAGAACACTAAATGGGACAAATGAAGTAAAGTATATAATGGTAACCCCATTTCCTGATAAAATTAAATGTAAGGGAACCAGTTCTAAAAGCAAAAATAAATAATGTACTGAAGTTTGTAGACATTTTAGGTAACAAATTATATTTTGAAGAATATGAGTATCCTGAAAGAATGCACAATATATGCACATTGCAACCCATAAGGGAGCAAATCAGTCAATGTCCTTTCAATATCAACTATATTAATAACGAAGGAAAGCAAGTAACCTTAAGGCTACTTGAAAATTTTAAAGATTTATTTTTTAAAGACGGTGATGTATTGTCGGCAACTCACGAGATGCCACACCAAATAGTAACAAAGTACAGATGAACATATATATTCGAAAATATATAGATATCCGCAAGTCCATGAAAGAGAAATACAACAACAAATTAATGAAATGCTAAAACATAATATCATGAAAGAAAGTAATTCACCTCTCTGGATGTCACAATCAACAACAAATTCCCAATTCCGAATTTAGACAAATTAGGAAGGCCAAAATATATCACTAACCTAGACCTAGCAAAAGGTTTCCACCAGATAATGGTACGAGAGGAAGACATACCAAAAACAGCATTTTCAACGCCGTCGGGTCATTACGAATTTCTTAGGATGCCTTTTGGGTTAAAAAATGCGCCAACTACATTTCAAAGACTAATGAATAGTGTCCTCAAAGAACATATAAACAAAACTTGTGTTGTTTATATGGACGATATACTCATATTTAGTACATCATTAGTGAAACACAAAAGTAGCATCAGAGCCATATTAAAGGACTTAAGAAGGGCGAAACTCAATATACAAGTCGATTTGTATATATATAAAAAAGACAATTTTTAGACCATGTCCTAACAACACAGGGAATCAAACCCAGTTCAAATAAAGTATCCATAATACAAAATCTAAAATTACCTACAACAACGAAACAGATAATTCTTAGGCATAACTGGATTTTACAGAAAGTTCATTCGTGTTAACGCTAAAATAGCACATCCAATGACAGTTTACCTGAAAAAAAAGGAAAGATAAATGTAAACAATCCTTGCTACTTAGCTGCATTTCAAAAGCTAAAAGACAAAGTTATAAATTCTCCTATTCTCAGATAGACAGATTTCATGAAAAATTTCACTATAACAACGGACGCTAGTAATTTCGCGATTGGAGCCGTTCTATCCCAAGAGGGACACCCAATTGCCTTTCCGTCAAGAATTACCAATAGTTTGGACGGTAAAATATTTCCGACCATATGTATACGGAACTGAGTTCAAGTTAGAAAGCGATCATCAACCACAAAATGGTTCATAACAAAGTGCTCGGACAAAGATATAAATTCAAGGCTACAAGGATGGCTTATTAGTCTCGGAGAACATAATTTCAAACTAGAGTACATAAAGGGAAAAACGAATAATATAGCTCACTTTTTAAGTAGAATAAGTTGAAATAAACGTATTAAATGTAAATAACGAATATGTTCTACAAAACCTATTTAACGAAGAGGAATAGTAGACAGGAGACATCATTGAAGATGAAAATGATGATACTTCAATGGAGGTCCAAACTGTTCATTCACAGGAAGAAAATTTGGGATACAACGTAAGTGTACACATCATGCAAAAAATACCGACAATCCTGAGGAGCTTAGTAAACAATTAGCACTCTTTTTTATAAGAAGGAGATCGGACAAAGTGGCATAATCGCAACGTATGAACTAAAGAAAAAAATATTCAACCCAAAGATAAAAGAATACATACACAGAATTAACACCAATACAACATTGAATGAATTGTAATTTGAATATATGAAAAATTAAATTAATAGATAAATTTTAATCAAATAGCAAAGTAATAATTGTAAACTAATTAATGAATCGTATTGAAATATAATCCGACCCTGTTTTTGAAGTAAATATGAACAGCTTCTTTCTTGGTCAGTTATCAACTCTTATATTATAATTATCAAATCATAGAAGTAAAGTATTATAGTTATTGAAGTAAATATGAACAGCTATTCTCTCGGTCATTTATCAATTAAAAAATGTAAAGTAAAGTAAAATCAAAGTAAATTTGAACTGTTAGTTTTACCCGTTATCAAATAATTATGAGGTGTAAAGTAAAATAAGAATTGTACAAAAAGTTAGTCTTAAGACAATGTTCAAATAAAAAGGTTATATTACTCTGAAGAGCTGTTGGTTATTTTTTTTATTAAAACGATAGTTTATAATATAATAATATAACCCTTTGCCAGCAAAGAACGGTGAAATGTTGTGACTTGGAGGAAATAACCACCCTACCTAGATGAAGTTTGTGAAGCCATACGCAGCCAAAAATCAGCCCTAAGTAGCATAGAGACATCAGCTATCCAGTCTACGCGCAGGGCAAGATATGGGACCCAAACTGCCATTATCCAGCTCCCGGCATCGGAAGCCAAGAAAGTTATGGATGTGGGACATATACGAGTGGGATCTCAATTCCTTTGAGCACCTTGAAATATGGATGACCGATATGGATCACTTCTGAAAACTGAAGATATTTCTTAAGTAATGTTTTTGTTTAAAAATTAAAAAAAAAAAACAAAAATAATTTCCAATTGTAATTATTAGAACGAGGTTCTTTTTATTTCAGAGACTACATATTTTATATTAGGTTCATTATATATACTGCATGATTAAATATAATATAATATAATGGTTAGATCCTGTAGAAGATATTATATAAAGCAATTTAAAAGAATTTATTTTTTACAATTCTCTATTGCTGCTCAGTATAAACAGATATATTATTATCATCATTCTGCTTGGGAAAATTTTGTTGTGATGAATGATTACCGTATCGTGTAAGTGACGTGGATGGTAGGACAACTTGATGAGACAAATGGTTAGATCCTGTAGAAGATAACTCACTTATTTGATCCACACTTTGAATGTTGCCACTGATTTGTTGGTTGTACATATTTGTTTGCGATATATTAGGGTTCCCATTACTTCCAATGTGTTCTGAGGGTGCCACATATATTTGTGAACCAATAGACGAATACAGTGGATGCTCCTGTGTCGATTGATGACTTGCGACATACGATACTTGGGGTTGTGATAGAAAATGTTGAGGCCCTATATTTGTTAGCTGCGTTACTGCGGATGACGCTGTTAGAGCTTGGGGTGCGTCAGATACAACAGCAGTTGTAACGTTTGGATTAAGTTGATCTGACAATTGGTTATTTGTATCAGAGTGATGTATTTGTTGATGAGTTAGTTTTGATGCCGTGCCATATAGTTGTTGTTGGTTTGTTGAAACTTGATGTATTTGATCATGTGTTGAAAGTTGACTGGTTAATGCTGTGGAAGAAATATATCTATTAAAAAAAAAAGAAACAATACTTTTGGTGTTATTTTTAGAAAGAAGTTCTTTTATGCGGTTAGTGTTGAAAGTTGACTGGTTAATGCTGTGGAAGAAATATATCTATTAAAAAAAAAAAAAACAAGTTCTTTTAGGCGGCTGCTAGAGTAAAATTCAGGGATTGAAATCGCTTGAATATTTTCAATGTATTTTTTTATTGCTTTACTGCGACTTCTTAAAACAACGAAGCAGAAGCGAAAATCAAAGCAAAAAGAGATAAGAAACTACTTGCTTGAAAGCAGCCAAATAGTCGACTATTGCTTTCCACCCCCTCCATCACACTCTCTTTATCTTTTCGTTTGCAAACTACTACCATGCAACGTTTTGCTTTGATTATGTGTTGTTAGACAGATTAGGAAGGCCACAGTATTTCACTACCCTAGAGCTAGCAAAAGGTTTCCACCAGATAATGGTACGAGAGGAAGACGTACCAAAGACAGCATTTTCAACGCCGTCGGGTCATTACGAATTTCTTAGGATGCCTTTTGGGTAAAAAAATGCGGTAACTACATTTCAAAGACTAATGAATAGTGTCCTCAAAGAACATATAAACAAAACTTGTGTTGTTTATATGGACGATATACTCATATTTAGTACATCATTAGTGAAACACAAAAGTAGCATCAGATCCATATTAAAGGACTTAAGAAGGGCATGCAACTCAATATACAAGTCGACAAATGCGACTTCTTTAAAAAAAACACAATTTTTAGGCCATGTCCTAACAACACAGGGAATCAAACCAAGTTCAAATAAAGTATCCATAATACAAAATCTAAAATTACCTACAACAACGAAACAGATAATTTTTAGGCATAATTGGATTTTACAGAAAGTTCATTCGTGTTAACGCTAAAATAGCACATCCAATGACAGTTTACCTGAAAAAAAGGAAAGATAAATGTAAACAATCCTCGCTATATAGCTGCATTTCAAAAGCTAAAAGACAAAGTTACAAATTTACCTATTCTCAGATACCCAGATTTCATGAAAAAATTCACTATAACAACAGACGCTAGTAATTTCGCGATTGGAGCTGTTCTATCCCAAGAGGGACACCCAATTGCCTTTGCGTCAAGAACACTTAACAAGCATGAGACAAACTATGCTGCCATTGAAAAAGAATTACCACCAATAGTTTGGGCGGTAAAGTATTTCCGACCATATGTATACGGAACTGAGTTCAAGTTAGAAAGCGATCATCAACCACTAAAATAGCTCATGACAAAGTACTCGGGCAAAGATATAAATTCAAGGCTACAAGTATGGCTTATTAGGCTCGAAGAACATAATTTCAAATGTTGTTGTCTATCCCTCCAAAAAAGCAAGAAATGATCGACTGCAGTACACATACAGACAGACATAGAAATGCACGTAAATGACCTTGTCAATATGAATTTGTCTAGACATGACAAACAGGACAAAAAAAATACTAATTAGCAATAGGAACAAAGGAACCACACGAGCCTGAAATGAACAAAATTAACAAAACAAAGAAATCCAGACAACGATATGAAATAAAATGAGACAGAAGCATCACTTTCTTCATTTTCATTGTCCACACTTGAAACACTTAAAGACATATTACTGGTTAAACTAAATTCTGTATATTTAGATGAAGCGATCGAAGCTTTGCCGTTGTTTGAAGAAGAAGACACCTGTTGAAAAGATAACTATTTCTGGCTTCGTCCAGATTTTCTGAATTCCGAATTGTTTAACAATAATTACTTAACGTTTAGGAAAGATCGATTTGATCGCGTTGGTGGTAGAGTTCTGATTTCTGTTAGAACTTCTTACTCTTCTGACTTGGTGTCTATTAATAATATTGATGACGTTGAGTTTATTTGTGTAAAGATTTCATTATTCAATTCCAATTTATTTATTACATGTTCCTATATACCACCTGCTTCTGATGACTCTGTTTACTTATCACATCTGACAGCTATTAAGAAAGTTTTGTCTTTTAACAAAGATACTGATAAGATCTTAATTATGGGAGACTTTAATCTTCCAAATATTTGTTGGACAGCCTCGAATAATTGTAACTCTGTAATATCATCAGTAAGCTGTGAGATTGTCGACTCATTGCTGGATCTTTCCTTCAGCGAGTAAACTACATAGCTAATAACATTAACCGAATTTTAGATTTGGTCTTTACCGACAGCATAAATGATGTTTCCTTGTTTCGAAGTAATCCTCTTTCCACTCCAGAGGATGCTTATCATCCGACTTTGGAATTAAACATCATTCTGAATGGGTTTGGATTTCGTTCCAATAATCCTTCAAATTTGCTTTCTAGATCAAGACGTGTTTTCTGCTTTAAACAAACCGACTTCTTTAAGCTAATTTCTCTTCTTATAGCCACTGACTGGTCTTATTTGTATTTATACAACTATGAAAAATCATTTCAAATTATGTGTTCCGAAAATTAAACTGAAACATAACTCACAAACACCACCTTGGTCTTCTCGTGATTTAATTAAATTAAAGAATTTAAAAAATAGACTATTTAAAGAATTTAAAAGGACCTGTTTGTTTGCTGATTATACTAAATACGCTATATCCCGCTATAATTTTCAATACCTAAACAATTTCTGCTATCAGTCATACGTGACACATGTCAAAGAGGACATTAAAAGAGATCCTAAAAAGTTTTATAACTTTATTAACATGAAGCGCAGGTTGGATATATTTCCATCCTGTATGAAATTAAATGGTGTTGAATGTTACAGCGATGGAGAAATTTCCAATATTTTTTAGAACTTTTTCCAAAGCACTTACACCAATTTAAATAATGATTGTAATAGTCCATACTCATATCATATTCATCAATTTAATATGAACAGTTATTGATTGTGATACAGTATAACAATAGTTAAAATCTTCTAAATTAACATTTTTACCGGGACCAGATGATGTACCTAGTTGTATTCTAAAGCGATGTGCTGATGCTTTGCATAGACCAATCTGCAAATTGTTTGACTTATCTCTGAATACATCTGTATTACCTAATATTTGGAAGCAGTCCTATATTATCCCCCTCCACAAAAAAGGCAGCAGAGCTAATATATCAAATTACCGTGGAATAGCTAAGCTTTGCGCTATTCCGAAATTGTTTGAACATATTATCACCGATCAGGTGCAGTATTTCGTTCTTCCTTTATTAAGTACTTCACAGCACGGTTTCACCAAGAAGCGTTCAACTACAACCAACTTATTAGAATTTACTTCGTTGGTTAATTGTAGTTTTTCACAACAACATCAAAAGGATGTCATTTACACAGATTTTAGTAAAGCTTTTGACAGTGTTTGTCACTTCGTACTTCTTAAAAAACTGAATACCTTTGGTTTTCCTCCCAAGTTAGTTAACTGGATTACATCCTATCTAACTTCCAGAACCCAAAGAGTTTTAAAACAGCTATATCTAAGACTATTCGTGTAACTTCTGGTGTCCGTCAGGGTAGCCACCTTGGCCCATTATTATTTAATATTTTTATAAACGATTTGCCATCCGCCATAAAGCATTCTAATGTCTTAATGTATGCTGATGATGTTAAGTTATGCCTATCTATTTTATCTCCGGTCCAACAAATGTTTCTTCAAGAAGATCTTGATTCCTTATCTCAGTGGTTCTCTAAAAATTATCTTTGGCTTAATTGTGACAAATGTAAAATAATGTCCTTTTACCGCAAAAATTTAATTATAAAAAGCTACCACATTAATGATCACACTCTAGAACTTGTCACACAATTCAGTGACCTGGGTGTGTTGATGGATCGAAAGCTGCATTTTGAGTCGCATATTTCTTGTATCACATGTAAAGCTAGAGGTGTTTTAGGATACATTAAACGTTGGTCTAAAGAGTTTAATGATCCTAACACCACCAAATTATTATTCACTTCATTGGTTAGACCAATACTTGAATATGCTTCATGTGTATGGGATCCACAGTTTAAAAAGTATAGTGATAGTATTGAGTCTG
Organism: Amiota mariae; assembly: GCA_035041805.1. NCBI lineage: Eukaryota > Metazoa > Arthropoda > Insecta > Diptera > Drosophilidae > Amiota > Amiota mariae. The sequence goes on from JAWNKV010000247.1 coordinate 28,128, forward strand.
TTCAAAAGCAATTCTTGCTTTTTGCACTGCGTCACTTACACTGGGATCCCAATATAAACCTTCCATCTTACCAAAGCCGTCTTAAACTAATCCGTCTCCCGAAAGTATCCAGTCGCAGAACGACTCTTGGTGTCACATTCTTGCACAATCTAATTGTAGGCAGCATCTTTTCCCCTTCCTTGCTTGGTAGTATTAATTTTAATGTTCCTTCTCGGGTTACTAGGAATTATTCTCCTATACTTGTTGGTACATGTAAGACAACTTATTTGCAGCATGATCCTTTTCGTGTTTTATGTCAATCTTACAATCTATACCATGACCTTGTATCTAATTCTATTTCTTCCGATTATCTAAAATCTAATTTCTTAACTCTCCTTAACACATAGTATTATTTTAACAATTTTAACTTTATTTAAATTTATCTTTATAGTGCTTTATGATTAGTATAAATGGCTGATGACTTTAGGTCTGTAGCCGTATAGTAGTCAATTAATTTCTTTTGCATGTTACTAACCTCCAGTAGTTCAGTACCGAAGTGACTTGTGGTCGATACCCAGTCTTGTTAGGTTTTTAATGGACCACAGCTCGCGCAAGCTCTGGGGGGAAAGTGGCGTGGTTTAGAAAGTAGTTTAGTTAGTACACGACTACCTTTCGGTCTTACAAATGCACCTTCGATTTTCTAGCGTGCGTTAGATGATATACTTCGCGAACATATCGGCATAAGATGTTACGTTAACATCCACGATATTATAATATTCGCATAAACTCTCCAAGAACATCACGAATATTTACAAATCGTCTTCAACGCCCTTCAAAAGGCAAACCTTGACAAGTGCGATTTCATTAAAGGTGAAATCGAGTTTCTTGGCATAGTTTAAGCTATTGCTAAATTTCCTAAACCCAAAACATTGCATGATCTTCGTTCCTTTTTAGGAGCAACAGGCCACTATCGCAAATTCATTCAAGGCTATGCCCACATTGCAAAACACTTACGGAAATATTAAGAGGAGAAATGGGTCGCACTCCTAAAACACTCTCAAGGAAAACACTTCTAAATCTCACTGAACAACAAACTAATGCATTCAAACAATTACGTAGTTGTTTAGTTTCAGAAGATGTTATTCTGCATTATCCCAACTTTGACAAACCTTTTGAACTAACGACGGACGCTTCTAACTATGCTCTTGGAGCAGTTCTTTCCCAAGAAGGAAAACCAATTTCTTTCCTTTCACCGACACTTGGGAAGTCCGAAGAACATTTCGTAACAAATGAAAAAGAAATGCTCGCAATTATTTGGGCTTTACAGTCCCTACGTTGTTTCCGGTACGGATCAAAAAAAAAAAAATTAAAATATTTACTGACCACCAGCCACTTACTTTTGCACTTAGTAATAAAAACATTATTGCAAAAATGAAGCGATGGAAAGCTCAACTCGAAGAATACAATCACAAGTTGATCTACAAATCCGAAAATATAAATGTCGTAGCAGATTTTCTTTCTCGACCTCCAATAGCTAATATAAATTCCTTAACAGCCACAGTTCATAGCAGTAACAGTTCTTCAGAGAATTTAATATCTTGTAGTGAACTACCTATAAATGTCTTCAAAAATCAAATATTTTTCCAACTCGGTGAAACTCCTAACTATCAGTTCGAGATAGTATTTCCAACCTATCATCGTCACACCATCATCCAACCAAAATATTCAACTGGAATTCTCACGGAATTTCTGAAAAAATATTTAAACCCCGCTGTCACTAACTGTATTAAAACTGAAGAACCTATCATGTTGTTAATACAATCTGTTTTCCCCTTACATTTCTCAAATTATAAAATTCTGTTTACACAAATCCAAACCAAAGATATTAAGAATGAGACACAACAAACTGATATCATAATAAATACCCATAACCGAGCCCATAGGAATGCTCAAGAAAATAAAAAGCAGATCCTAACACAATACTATTTCCCCGGAATGACAAACAAAATAAACAATATTGTAAAGATGTGTAAGATATGTAAAGAATGCAAATACGATCGCCAACCCAAGAAACCAAATCTTGGGAAAACCCCAATGCCCACATAGCCAGGTCACACCATCCATATCGATATCTTTTCCACGGGAAACTCAAAATTCTTGACTTCGATAGACAAGTTTACTAAACTTGTAGTCGTCAAACCCATAGATGGGAAAAGTGTCGAAAACATTCGAAAACCACTAAGGGGAATGATATTATATTTTATTTCGGTGTACCCAAATCCATAGTTTTTGACAACGAAAAATCCTTTAACTCTCAATCATTGAAATTTATGCTCGAAATCGAGTTAAACATTCAAATATTTACAGTAACTCCTTACAAAAGCGAAGTAAATGGTCAAATCGAAAGATTCCATTTTACTTTAGCCTAAATAGTCCGTTGCCTCAAACAAGAACACCCTTCCAGAAACCTCCACGAACTCATAGAAACAGCAGTGAATGAGTATTCATTCAATCCATTCCACTACACAAAATAAATAATTTAGATCTTTTTTCCGGACGACCTTATCCTCCTGGATCAGTAGAGTACGAAAAGACAAGGCAGGAAAATTACGAAAAACTGATTCAGAAACAGGAAAAGGACTTAAATTATCACAACACTAATAGGAAAGAACTTATAACATATAACCCTGGCGAAAAAGATTTCGTCAAACAGAACAAGCGTTTAGGAACCAAAACCTCAAAAAGATATCAACAGGAAATTGTTAAGGAAAATCAGAATACAACCGTCACCACTACGTCTGGTAGACAGGTTCACAAAAGTAACATTAGAAACTGATAGTTTCCTCTATTAATTTTTCTCAGATTCACCTTTAGAATTATTTTCCTACAACCTGGCCTAACTTCCGTAGAAATACTTGACTACTCTCAATCGGAAGTCATCATCCTAGAAAATGGATTAGCAAATATTCAAACCGGAACCTTCAAAATACTCCATGTTATAAACCTAACAGAGTATACTATTACACTCAATGATATAGACAATAACTTAATAAACAGACTAAGCAATTCCCATACCTTGCGTCCTTTCCTTATCCAAGAAATACAATCCTTACATGCTTCCATAGACAATCTAACTCCCACTAACAAATATAAAAGATCTATTAAAGCAATAGGTTCGGCATGGAAATGGATTGCCGGAAATCCCGATAATGATGACCTCCAAATCCTTACTAATACCATGAACAAAGTAATTGGTAATAACAACCAACAATTAATAATAAATAAAAATGTTATAGAACGAATTAATAACAAAACTAAGATGAATAATGATATTTTAAAAATATTTAAAAACAGCGAAAGTTCCCAATTATTAGTGATTTTCTATTGCAAAATAAAAATCGATTTATTAAAAAGAGGAAATAAATAATTTAAAAATGGCTCTACATTTATCGAAAGTTAATGTGTTAAACACTTTTTCATCAGAAATCAAAATAATATATTAGAAGATGAAGAATTACCATATGATAATATTGATGCGGCATTAAACATAGCAGATGTGAAAATTGCCTATAATAAAAATGTAATAATCTATGTAATTTCAATACCTAAAACTTTAAAAGATAATTGTAAGAAAATTATCATAAAACCAATAAAGTTAAATAAAAGAATTGTTAATCTGAATTTCAATAATATTGTTAACTGTCCAAATAAGACATATGGTATAAAAAATAAATGCAAAACAATGTTAAATAATTTAGAAATCTGTTTAAATACAGATGTACAAATAATTTCTAACGATAATTGTATTTCGAATATAATAAAAAATAAACCACATAAATGTAACTATTCGAACACTGATGTCAAAGAAATCGAAAGAATAAATGAATTTTTATTGTTAAATCAATTTTACGGAAATGTATCAATTAATCATATGATTAAAACCCTAAATGGGACATTCATTATTAAATTAAGAAACGATACAATAGTTATAAGAAATAAAATATTTAATTCATAAGAAATATCAAATGTAAAACCACTTCCCGCTATGTTGCAACTATCCCACAACCAATCCAATTTTGAAGAAATCCTTTCACTTCAACTAATGAAACAAGTTAACGTTCAAAACATAAAAAAAATAAATTCCTTCAATCTATTGACTAAGTCTAGCACATTCACCAAATTTGGTCTATCGACTACCATCCTATTCTCTATCCTGATCATATTCCTTAAGCGAAAAATATCTAAATATCTAATACTGAAATCATCATACAAAATCCTATACCACCTCAAATTCCACTGCAACAAATGCCAACTCAAAGACGTCTAAACGATATCCCATATTTCTGAAATCAATCGGGGACGATTGTATTTCGGATGGAGGAGTTAAGAATATCTTTTGTGTCATCACTTTCATAATTAATATTCCCATTCATAACATCATTATCATCATTATTATTCCCACAGTATTTTTCGCTGACGCCATGCCCGCTTCCCACGATACAATATCGAACGATACCCTTTCCCAACATAGAACCCTTTCCGCTGACAGTGCACTTTCTGTCACATATGCCTGCACGTACGCCAACATAGCGAACCTTATGTTGTAAGTTAAGTATTAAGTTAGTTCTTAACCAAACTCACTGTAAAGCATATCGTACTGCCTTATAAAATAACAATTGCTAAAAAGTCACATAGTGACAAATAATAAACTTATTTTTATTTTAAAGTTAAAAAGAATTGCTTTAATTTATATACGCGGTGTGCAGCTTTTTTCGTTTTAGCTGTTTCTTTTTACATACTTTATATGCATAAGCGCATTACATACTTCACATACATACATACTCAGTGCGGGGGTGTTCTGTTCAACAGTTTCTTAAGCTTTTATACAATAGCATATAATATCAGTGGCAAATCCGTTATAAGCATAGTCACTGTGTGATATTTCGGCTTTACTGATTTTCAAAATACATTACATTTTATATACTTATACATAGCGGGAATATTTTTATAAAAATGGAGCAGGAACAATCCGTGCAAGAGCAATTCGTGCAAGAGCGATCCGTGACGCGTAATGCTCCATCGGTGCCAATGAACTTGACTTCCGAAAGGTCAAGGCTACTTCGATTGAACGGGAATTACGCGCTATGAACAATTTTTTATCGCCGGTCGTATTATCTAGCTTAAGTGAAGCGGATGTGTCGGTTCGTTTAGATAGATTGGAATCCATAAATTCAAGATTTGACTCAGCACAGTAAGATCTGCAAAGGCTAGACTTTAAGGAATTTGAGAGTGATGCTCGAATCACTTTCTCAGATCTTTATTGTGAGCTTAAAGCGAAGCTAACACATGAGCTTAACCTTCGTCAAAAGGACACAGCTGCTCATTCTACTGGACTGCGTCAATTTATGAATGATCCAAACATATCAATACTTGGGCAAGCACGTACTTCTCGTTTGCCTGAATTGCAGTTGCCGAGGTTTTCTGGAGATTATACTCATTGGGCTGATTTTTACGCAATGTTTAACACCATCGTTGGTAAAAATCAAGACATATGTAAAGTGGAGAAGTTCCAGCACTTGTCGTCTTGCTTGGATGGTGTCGCTTTGGATGCAATACGCTCTCTTGAGCCAACGGAATCAAATTACGATAAGGCGTTACATATTTTGTTGAATCGTTTTAATAACAAATTGTTAAATTTCAGGCACACATTCGGTCTATTTTTGGCATACCAAAGGTGGAGGAAGGGGCAGCAAGCAGTCTACGTGAATTAAGCGACAAGATTAATGCACACTTAAGAGCATTAAGCACAATGTCAACAACGGCGGAGCTTGATAGACGGGCTGTTAATCCATCTCATCGTTGGAAAATTAGATCGAGTTACTATGGAGAAATGGGAAGAGTCTCTGCAAATAAACAAGCTGTCAAAGCGGACGGACATGTCATCGTTTCTTGAAAAGCGATGTCGGATGATGGAAAATGTAGAAAGCGCTATGGTAAAACAAATACCTAGCCATCATGTGGGAAAAAATTCGTTGAAAAATACGTTTGTCACCTCATCTTATCATTGATGTTTATTATGCAACGGTAACGATCATTATATTTCAAAATGTCCACAATTTTTAAGTTTATCGATCAACTCACGTTACAAGGAAGTTAAGAGGCTGCATCTTTGCTTAAATTGTCTTCGCAAGCTTGATAAATCTACTAATGTTTTTCTCGGGATAAAAAGTATCATGCTTCATTCACTGCTGTTATAACTAACACAATAACAAACTATCATCCTCATTCTGAATTAAACTCTTCGAATTGGAATATCCCAAAAAATATCAGTCTTGCTGATCCACTGTTTTATAAGTCTCAACGTATTGATCTACTTCTTGGTGCTGGACTTTTCTTCGAGCTTATGTGTGTTGGGCAAATTCGCATTGCTGATCACTTACCTACTTTGCAAAATACAAGGCTTGGGTGGGTGGTATCTGGATGTCTTTCACAAGAAAGAAGGAAATATACATCATTGCAAGTTTCAGCCAATTGCTCAGATATCAGAGCAGATTTTAATGACTTAGCAGACGTTGTTAATCGGTTTTGGGAAATCGACAGTTGCTGTGATTCATCGTCTCCTGTATCTGATGAGGACATACTTTCTGAGCAATTATTTCAGCAAGGCTGCACTCGTCTACATTCTGGTCAGTACTCTGTTCGTCTTCCGGTCAAGACCAATTTTGATGCACTTGGTAATTCATATGGTAGTGCATTAAGGCGATTTAGGACCCTCGAGTCTTGGCTGAATAGGAACACAACGCTAATATCACAGTATTCAGCGTTCCTGCAAGAGTATATCATTTTGATCATATGTCTTTGGCTCCTAACAAGTGGAATGGGCCTCAATATTTTTTTACCACATCACATCATTGTGTACAAAAGCAAATGTAAAATGTATCGCTATGTTCGCATAACACACCCGGATGAATATCTTCAATGCATTTTGTGCCGTGACAATCCTAACGAGGGCATAAAGACATACACTTTAAACACACTCATGAATCAGCTTTCCTACGACGAGGAAAGCCAATTTCCGCTTGCTGCTAAAATCATACGCAGGGATTTCTACGTCGATGACTTAATAACTGGAGGCGACACAATAGCTCCTATCGTCACGAGATTAAAGATATTTCTTCAGATTCTTTGGAAGGAAAAGCTAAATTGGGACGAAAGTTTGCCACAAACTTTACACTCTGCCTGGCTGGAAATTGCTCTGCAGATCTCAAGCGTTACCAGCCTCAAATTTCCTCGTTTCGTTTTGATGCCTCATGCTGCGTTTCAAATTCATGCATTTTGTGATGCAAGTATGGCTGCTTATGGCGCTTGTATTTACATTCGTTTTGAGTTCCAGGGGACATTTTCATCATACTTGCTTTGCTCTAAGTCTAGAGTAGCTCCATTAAAAACGTTAACAATTCCCAGGCTAGAACTTTGTGCAGCTCATTTGCTTTCTAAACTCATTGCCAATATCTCTTTAAATCTACCATTCGATTGCACCTTTCATTGTTGGTCAGACTCAGCAATAGATCTGGCATGGATACGTGACTCACCATCAAATTTTAATACCTGTTTCCAACAGGATTTCGCAGATTCAGGAACGTACTGTGGGTATGGAATGGCATCACGTGAGTTCTCAATTAAACCCAGCTGACATTTTATCTCGTGGATGTACACCTTTTGAGTTGCTGAAATCTAACCTCTGGTTCAATGGTCCATCGTTGTTGCTTTCTGGTGATTCTAACTGGCCTGCAACCTTGCCAGCACTTGTAGAGCTACCAGAACGTCGCCATAGAGCATTAGTTTCTTCATTGCAGATGGACATGTCTTTTTATTGCTAGTTTCAAAATTCATTTGGAAAGTTGCAGCGGGTCTTTGCATACGTTCACCGGTTTCTGATGCTGAAATATAAGGACGTTCCTCGTTCTAAAGGTTCCCTCACTGTTGACGACATCAGAAGCGGCACACGTTTACTTATCATGTGTATTCAGCAAGTGCACTTCGCGGATGATTACAGAGCACTACAACTCAAAAGAAACTTTCATCTAAAAGCAAGCTTCTATCGCTCAATCCAATCATTGACTCGATTGGTCTGATGCGGGTTGGCGGACGGCTTCAAAATTCTTACTTAGATTATGATGCTAGACACCCGTTGTTATTACCAAAGCATCATCCTGTTACTAGCGCAATCATCATGTTTTTTCATCACAAATTCTTACATGCGGGGCCTCAGGGTCTTCTTGCTGCTCTGCGACAAAGATTTTGGTCAATCGAGGTCGCAAGACCGTATCAAACATTGTAAACAAATGTATACGCTGTTTTCGACTAAAGCCAAGGATCGCGTTCAGCCAAATCGTCCATTTTGGACAACTGGGATTGACTTTTGTGGGCCTTTTTACTACAAATCGAAAGTAAGCAACAGGCCATCGATTAAATGTTATATTGCAATATTCATATGCTTCGCTACTAAGGCTGTACACTTGGAGGTCGTGGTGGACTTATCCACATTATCATTCATCGCTGCATTAAGGAAATTTATTAGCCTAAGGGGCAAACCTAATTCAATTTGGTCGGACAACGCTACGAACTTTTTGGGTGCAAAGCACGAGCTAGAGGAACTGAAGCAGCTATTCTTAAGCGAATCTAACATAAATAAGATATCCAGTGAATGCTTAACACTTGGCATAAACTGGTGTTGTATTCCTCCTCGCTCACCTCATTTCGGTGGCTTACGGGAAGCCGCTGTAAAATCAGCCAAATTTAATTTTTATCGTGTTGTTGGCAAATCAATTTTGTCATTTAATGAACTTCGTACACTTGTGTGTGAAATCTCTGCAATGTTAAACTCACAACCACTTTGTCCCATTTCAGAGAATCCATATGATTTAGAAGTGCTCACTCCTGGTCATTTTCTGATTGGTTCGTCATTCGCTACAATTGATGAACCTGACATAAAGCATCTCAACATGGATCGTCTAAGTCATTGGCAACGTGTGTGCCAGCTGCAGCAGATGTTCTGGACAAAGTGGAGCGTTAGCTATCTGTCACTACTTCAAGAGCGTGGCAAGTGGCGTTCGGCGGCTGCAAACCTGCAACCAGGCTTATTGGTACTAATTAAAGATGATAACTTGCCTCCACTCAGGTGGCAGCTGGGTCGCATTGACAGGGTTATTCCTGGGGACGACGGCATCGTTCGGGTTGCTATTATCCGAACGGCAAATGGCCTAATCTAAAGGACTATAGGCAAGCTTGCAGTTCCGCCCTTTAATACCACTTCGGTTGGAACCACTTCATCGCTTCCAACGGGGGGAGCATGTCGGGAGCAGAGGTTTGAAGCTGACGTTCGATCGAATGCAGCTTCAGACTCTGATAGGACACAGGTGAATGTCCTCAAAACAGTTCGTGATAAAGCCTAAATCAAATCGTAACAAGATCTATAATAGTGGCTTTACAGTGAGCGAAGATTCAAATCTATGAAGATGCGACAATGATTCGAGTTTCATTTGACAACAACAACAGAGAAAATGACAAAAATGAGGGGTTGTTGTTGTAGAGAGATTCGATTGTGAGATGCTAATCTTATAGTGGCTTTACAGTGAGCGATGATTCGAATCTATGAAGATGCGACAATGATTCGAGTTTCATTTGACAACAACAACAGGGAAAATGACAAAAATGAGGGGTTGTTGTTGTAGAGAGATTCGATTGTGAGATGCTAATCTTAAATCGATTCGCAAAGATTCGGTTTTTTTGAATGGTCAGTCTTAACAGGGCTGGGCAATTCTTCCATGTAGGTTGGCAACATTTTCATAATTTCGTCGTTCTTTGTGATTGTCATGTGTCCTCTTCTTCGTTTTTTTGCGCGCCGCACATAAAACAGCTGATCATTGCACAAAACAATTTGAAGAAAATTTTAAATTGTAATTTTTTCTTTAAATATTAATAAAATGAGTAGCAGTAATGAAAAAGGAAGCTGCAAGTATTATTTGCATACACTCCAAATTGTTCTCAATCATATATTTTTCACAAAATGTCCATTTTAATTATCACAATTAGCCACAACGTTCCATTTGTATGTATAATCAAAACAAACAACAGCTGTTCGTGATATTAAAATACCACTGTAAACCACAAAACCGAATCTTCGTGATTCGAGCCACTATTATTTGTCAAAATAGAGATCCCAAAATTGTGAAACTTAAGGAAGAATTACAAAAATCAGAAAACAAATTTTATGAGATGAGAACTGATGTCCTATATACAAAATTAGAAAATAAATTGCTGTTTTATGTACCCGAGGAGATGGAAAGCCATGTTTTGTATAAGTATCATGACGAGATGGGCCACGTTGGTATTAACAAGGTTACTGAAATGATTAGAAAGAATTACTAGTTCCCACATATTATAACAAAAATTGATGAACATATAAAAAATTGCCTTAAGTGTATAGCATTCTCTGAAAAACCATTGTGTAGCATCTCAACACATAGATCATTACGGACCAATCGACAAAAGTACATCTCAAAAACATTTGTTAGTTGTAAAAGATGCTTGTTCCAAATTTTTTAAATCTTATTATTTATCCGACAAAAACCACGTCAACTAATGAAGTTAAGGCAGCATTCAGGGAATATTTTCGATATTATAGTAGACCAAAATATTGTTTCAGATAGAGGATCAGCTTTTACTTCAAAAGATTTTGAACCGTTTATGAAATAAAACAATATACAGCATATTAAAATAGCTACTGATCCCCACAAACTAATGACCAAGTAGAACGAGTAAACAGAAATTTAGGACCAATGATTGCAAAACTTACCAAAGTTATCGATGGTATTGTGGAAAATATTATAGATCAACAAGAAAGTGTAAAAAGTTTAAACAAAATTAGGAAAGGAAGCAAAAGAAAAATTATCTCAAAAATATAATGAAAATTATGTTAATTCACTTCGGAAAAGTCCAGTCAAATATAATGAAGGAGATTACGTTGTTATAAAGAATTTTGATTGTAGTGTTGGAGTACCAAGGAAATTGTTGCCAAAATTCAAAGGCCAATAGAAAGTCACAAAAGTTTTGGAAAATGATCGATATTTATTAGAAGACGTTGAGAGATTTCAACAAACGCAAATACCATATAAAGGCGTTTGAGCCACGCAAATATATAAATTGGTTTAACATGATACAGAAAATTTGAGCAACAATGTAGGAAAAAATGATAATATTGAAAATAAAAATAATACAGATAAAAATTCAGAAAAAGGTAAAATTAAAATGTATAATTTAAGAAGTAAACGATAAGCTTTGTATACGGAAGAATCGGGTGATTCTTTTAGTCAGGACGGCCGATTTATGGTATGTGTAGTGTATAAGCTAGTATGTAAGCGTAGTGCATAAGAATATTATATAGCAATGTAAAAGAAAAGTGATCATTATTAAAACAGCAATCAAAAGAATAACATCGTTTCCATTCTATACCACAACTTCTAGCATTGCAGAAAAGCCAGTTTCACAGTGGTTGAAAATGGAATTATAAACAACAATGCTTTTTTGTACAAAATTGGATACTCATTTTTAACTGTCGACCGAAAATCGGACAACTCCATCTTGGCAAATTCCATTTTTAAACATCCATCGCAAGATAGCTCTATAAAAAAAAAAAGACACTGTTTCGTCGTTTGTCAGTGAATCGGGAATGCTCTCCACAACAAATGGGTTGCGTATCCAGAGGAATTCAGAGTAGTCCTCTTTGAAGTATTTTTTAAAGATATTATTGTAATTAGCATTTGGCAGTGTTGTTTTATGCTATTAATAAGATCGTCCGTTTTTATTTGAAACACTGTCACTTATCATTTGACATTTTCGAATAAAAGCTCCAATTTTGTCATCTACCATAAACCGGTTTGTAGTTTTGCCTTGCAAACTTAAATTCAGATCATTCAGTCGAATGAACATGTCTGCAAAGTAAGCTAGTGTTGTTAACCACAACTGGTCTAATAATCGATCTTGCAGTTCAAAATTAGTTTTCACCAGAAATATTTGCACTTCAGAACGCAACTCGAACAACCTGCTTAACATTTTCCCCTTTGAAAGGTGAGACCTCTGTGTGCAGCAGCAACTGAATATGAGCACTGCCCATTTCAGAACACAATTTTGAAAATAAATGAGAGCTTAAAGTTCAGGATTTTATAAAATTTACTACCTTGACGGCCTCTTGAAGAACCCTTTTAAATTCCGGTATTTGCTTTGCTGCTAATGGCTCCCTGTGGATATTGCAATGGGTAATAGTACAATTTTGTGCCACTGATTTCCCTTTGTTGCTAACACCTCCGTATTTTCCTGTCATGACGCACGCACCGTCAGAACAGAAACCAACGCATTTCTTCCAGTCTATTCCAGTTTCCGCAAAAAAGACATTCAAACTTTTTGAAAATTTCTTCGGCCATTGTTCGTGTTGGGAGTGCCTCAAATAATAAATAATCTTCTTCCACTTTAGTTTGAAATGTATACCGCACATAAACCATAAGTTGGGTGTATTTTGTTATATCTGTGCTCTCGTCGAGTTGTATGGCAAAAAAATTACTATTTTTGACTCGTACTAATAATTAACGTTCGATGACATCATCTTAATCCTGCGACGGACGGTTTCATTTGACCGTCCTGGTACTGTATCTAGTTTTTTAGCAGACGTTTCCCCAAAAATACATGTAACTATATCTTTTGCAGCAGGTAGCACCAGTTCTTCACCAATAGTATGAGCTTTTCCACAATTTGCAATTCTTAAACTCACTAGGAAGGATGCCTCTGTCGCCTTTTGAGAACTACCAACAAAGGCAGACATAGTTTTTTTTTGTGTCTTTCATCCCAGTTAACTTACGGACGAAATAATCTTTACTTTTATTTTGTAATGTTGAATGTTTGGTATTAAAGTGGCGTTTCAATAATGACTGTTTCATGCTTTGATTTGAGAAAATTTCTAAACAAATCACACATTGCGGCGTAGGCTCATCAATTACGTTTGTGAGCTAGAGTCTTGCACGAATGAATTTGCAAGCAAACATTTCGCATTCGAAATTTCATTCCATTTGGTGCTGAAAAAAAAAACAACCAAGCAAATGAAAAGAATGGCATGCACTTGTAAGTGATGCGCAGTTGTTTGATTTGGAAACCAAATGGAAATGAACCAAATGAGAAAAAAAAGCAAGCAAATTTATTTTCAATTCTACTTGGTTGATTTCCAAATGATTTGGAAATGTTTTGCTTCGGCTGAAAGAATCGGCATTTGCGAGAGAGAAAAAAACGCACAAAAAGTGCGTGCGAAAGATACAGACTCTGTCGTCGTTTTTCTTGAGTGTGGGAAGGAATGCACTGCTGTTTTTTCCATCATTTGTGTTTTGTTATTCAGGTGATTTACATGTGTGCAACAATATGGATTTAATAAGCGAAAGCGTCCTTAGATAGCGTAAGTTTTTGTTTGAAATTCCTATTAAATGCAAATAGTCTTTATTTATTTATTTATTAACATTATTTATTTATTTATTAACATGCAAATAGTCTTTATTTATTATTTACACAAATCAAATGTTTTTCCATTTTTTGAAAGAAATTTTTGTTGTTGTTGCTGAACACTCTAGATCCAAGGCCATAGTAATTTTGTTTTGCACAGCGGTCAAAGGAATGTAAATTTGTTTGTTTTTTCTCATGCCTACATCGACTTGCCAACATATGATAGTGTTGTGCAACATCAACATTTACAAATCAAAAGAGCGCAAGGTTATTTTTGAGAGAACGACGCATAACTGTAAACTATTGGCGTCACCTTTATTTCTTACACCATACACGATACTGAACAAAACAAAATACGCATTACTCGTCACGATTTTCAAACGAGCCGGAGATTCCCCGTTGAATAAACACCAACAACAGTGTTGCCATTTACAAAGCTAACGATAATTTTATTTGAAGGCAAGTACATAAAGTCTATTATCTGTTCGCGTACCACCTTTGGAGGCCTCACGTACCACTTGTGGTACGCGTATCACAGTTTGAGAAACACTGTTCTAGAGTATACAAGAAAATACAAGTGTGTGAGCGGACGGAAGAAAATATCTCGTAAAAAAGAATAGGAAAACAAAAAAGGAAGGAAGTGTTTGTGACTTGTGTACGATATAATAGGCGTTGTCGTTATTTAATTGTATAAATGAATAGTCTTGCGTAAAAATAATTAAATGTTATAAAACCAAAGAAATAAATTCAATAAAATTAAACAATTAAATGTAATAAAATTTGCATCACTGTTCTACTGAAAAGTGTTAGTTCTGCTTTATTATAAAAACATTGTAATCGATCGCGATAGTTATTTGGTGCCTTATAGAATCATCCTAGGCAAGGACAATGTTTGGTGTAATGTGATAAAGTCAACCAAGACAAAACATGTTCCTCCTAAAAACAGCAATAATATATTTGTTCGCAGCAGCAGCTAAAACAGAAAAGTAGCCACTAGACGTCTATACGAACGCATTCAGTCACTTAGCATAACTGAGTACCATTGAATTTCTTATTAAATTTTCGGAACCACAAACTGAAAGAATTCAAATTCATTTGAGAGAGCAATGTAAACGATCGCCACTCAAAACGATTGGAACAAGAAGATTGTGTAAAAGAAGCGAAATAAACGAAAGGAACAAGAAAAAAAAATTGTTTTATTCAGTCGCATTCATGGTGAATCATCAAAGAATATGTATAATAGACTATACAATCCTCTCACAACAACAACAATTGCACACAAATTCTAGCTGGAATGCAAATGTTTTTTGTGAGGGTAATTTGGTGCAATTGTTGTTGTGAAATATAGTCGAGGATGCTGTCTGACTCTTACTCTGATAGGCTCCTTCTTATCAGTCTTCCATCTTTGGTGCATCGTAGGACAGGTCTTGGGATTAGTTTTCTTCATAAGCTTAAAATTGCGGAAATTGATTCTCCTGAGCTATTAAATCAGTTAATCTTTTGTGTCCCTAGTTGTCCTACCAGGAATTTTGTCCCTTTAGCATTGAATAGATGTACTCCCTACACGATCCATTCCGAGTTTTATGCACGTCATATAATAAATTCTATCACGTTCTCTCACCCGAGATATCGCATCATCATTCGCTGCCTACGGGACTCATGAGCTAATTACTAAGCTTACGACGTCCGTCCGTCCGTCTCCTGCTCTATTTCATGAACCGTAATAGGTAGAGAGTTGAAATTTTCGCAGAGTGTGTAATTCACTTGTGTGAAATACTAAAAATACACATTTTTAGAAGCATTGTTCTTTAATTTAATTTTTTAAAAATTTTTTTTTTTTTAGTATACTTTTAGACCGTTAATAGTAGTATACTTTTAGGCTGTTAAATATGCACATAATTTAATGTTTTGAGCAAAAAATCTTGTACGATGCTACGGAACCCTCCGTGTGCGAGTCCGACTCACACTTGGCTGATTTTTTTTTTTTGTTGTAATTAATTTATTATAGTTTAAGTTCACTTCAATTTATATTTTTGTCTTACTTTTAAGTGTTAATTGTTACATTTATTTTTGTTTTAAGCTGACAGTTTTTTTTGTCAATGTCATTCAAATAAATAAATAAATCGTTCGATTCGCACAGGCTTTTAAGCTTAAGGGCTCTCTCTTTGTGAACGCTTTGAAACGCTACAATTCTTAATCTTGGCTTAGAAAAAATATCTTGGGGGAGATTTCAGTGTAGAAGCACGTCACTAATAAATTTTCACTATGTCTAATGATCCTGCAAAATCAACAACAAAACATACTATATATACTCTATTTAAACACGGTAGATCCACAAATATTTGTATCTTATTTTAGTTATCATAAGCCACTTATAACGTTTGTATCACAAAATAATGAAATCTAATATATAAAATTCTCGTGTCACGGGGTATGTGGATGAATTCCTCCGAAACGGTTGGACCTATTTTTATGAGGATAACCTCATGCACACATTTTGGTTTGGTTTGTCGACAAAATACGCCCTGAGGAAATCGATACTGAAATTCCAGATCCGCCTACTGATAGACTACTGTTCGATAT
Organism: Amiota mariae; assembly: GCA_035041805.1. NCBI lineage: Eukaryota > Metazoa > Arthropoda > Insecta > Diptera > Drosophilidae > Amiota > Amiota mariae. The sequence continues at coordinate 44,232 of JAWNKV010000247.1, forward strand.
TGTTACCACAAACATGGCCCATGTGGTGATCTAAATCGTTTATAGCCTTGCATGGATGGAAAATGTACAAAGCGTTCTCCTAAAGATTTTACCAACAACACGATCACAAACGTCGACGGATAACCAATATATCGTCGAAGAAATACTTATAATGGTGGACAATCATTCACGATAAAAATGAACAGCGCAAATATTGACATTGACAATCGTTGGGTGGTACCATATTCGCCTCTGCTGAGCAAAACATTCAATGCTCATATTAATGTTGAGTTTGTAAGTATGTGAAAAAAGGCAGCGATATGGCTATGCTTCAAATTCAGAATACAGATTTGAATGCTCCTCAATTCAATAGGAACGACGAAATAATGCGTTACCAAATTGGCAGGTACATAAGCTCCAATGAAGCTATCTGGCGTGCCCTTGCACGAACACTACTCTATTCAGAAGTACCACGCTATTGAACATGGAATCAAACAAAAAAATTGGGTGTCCCGCAAGCAAAGTACACCAGTTGATGCCTGTCCCGACCTTTTCAAATCGAACACTTTCGGCCGAGTATATATAGTCAATCCAAGGCAGACCGAGTGCTTCTATCTGCGATTGTTGTTGGTTAATGTCACCGGCCCATTGTCATTTCAAGATATACACAACGTGAATTGGACAACAGTAACCAACGTACAAAGGTCGACGACAATCACTGGGGCGATATGCTTGGGCTGTACAGCAACACAAATTCGTCTACTATTCGCTAGTGTTGACTACATGTTTCCCGGGACGAACAGACACGTTGTGGGATAAACACAAAGACTCAATGACTGACGATATATTGCATCGAAATCGTACACGATAAAACAATGTAACGATTAAATTCAGCGACGCAATGTACAATGAAGCATTGATTGCTATCGAGCATCTTTGCATTGTCATTGCCAATTTACCACTCAGTCATTTCGGTATGAGTTCGCCAAATCGAAGTGCATCTGATTTTATGAACATTGAAATGAATCGTCAACTACAGTACTCGCAATGTCCCACTACTGACTCATGAAAAAAAATTAATTTATGACCGCATTATGCTGACAATTTCCGCGGGACAGGGTGGATTCTTTTTCTTAGATGCACCAGGTGGAACTGGCAAAACATTTCTCATTTCGCTAATTTTCGCTGAAATACGATCAAGTAATGGGATCGCATTGGCCGTTGCATCATCTGGCACAGCTGCAACTTTATTGGATGGAGGGAGAACAGCTCATTCAGCATTTAAGCTGCCACTGAATATTCAAAATAATCCTGACGCAGTGTGCAACATAAAAATTTCAATCGTCCATGGTCACAGTGCTGAAACAATGCAAAATTATCATATCATACCAAAATGCTCTAATTGATAGCATATTCCCCGATTTACGCACACAACACAGAAATCATGAGTGGCTGGCAGAAAGAACCATTTTGGCAGGAAAAAATGTGGACGTCGACGATTTAAATTTCAAGATACCATTGCCAGGCGACTTGGTATCATACAAATCGATCGATGCCGTTTGCGATGCCAACGAAGCTGTAAATTATCCAGTAGAGTTTTTGAACTTAATGGATTTGCCAGGCATGCCACCACACCTTCTACGCCTGAAATTTGGATCTCCAGTCAGGAATTTGAACCCACCACGGCTGTGCAATGGCACACGATTGATTGTAAAAAAAGTAATGAAAAACATTATCGGAGCCACTATTTTGAATGGCAAATTCCGAGGCGAAAATGTTTTGCTGCCACGCATTCCAATTATACCTACAGACGTGCCAATTGAATTCAAACGCGTTCAATTTCCCATTCGATTGGCCTTCGCAATGACAATCAATAAGTCGCAAGGTCAAACGATGTCTGTTTGCAATTTGAGCGCACCATGTTTTTCACATGGACAATTATACGTGGCATGTTTTCGCGTGGGCAAAACATCGAACTTATTTGTATTGGTTAAAGACAGACTTACAAAAAACATTGTCCACTCAATTGCTCTTCGAAATTAATATTAATTTCATTTTTATATTTATTTTATATTCCCGATTTATGATACAAAATATATTACTTTTTAGAGTTCCGTACCCATAGGGAGCTAACGGGACCCTATTACTAAGCTTACGATGTCCGTCCGTCCGTCTCCTGCTCTATTTCATGAACCGTAATAGGTAGATAGTTGAAATTTTCACAGAGTGTGTAATTCACTTGTGTGTAGAACGACAAATACTAAAAATACACATTTTTAGAAGCATTGTTATTTAATTGTTATTTTGTTTAACATTTTTTTTTTTGTAGTATACTTTTAGGCTGTTAAATATGCACATAATTTAATATTTTTAGCAAAAAATCTTGTACGATGGTACGGAACCTGCGAGTCCGACCCACACTTGGCTGATTTTTTATTTTTACACTTTACATTTATTATTTTTTCGGCGGTCATCGTCTACAGCGCTCCATTCCTCTTTCTGTTACAGATCCTATGCCCACATATCCCCTTGATAATTCTCAAAGAAAAAAATTTTTCCATACGTATATGCTCTCTATCTTTTTTGAGCGAGGGCGTAGCAATGCACGCCGGGTCTACTAGTAAACGAATAATATTATAGAACAGAACTCTGGTAATTATTTTAAAACTTGATTCCTACCATTTTGTTCAGCAGTTTCACTTCAATAGTGTGCTCGTATAGGTGAGGCACATTACTTTTCTTTTTTCTCTCCTTTGTTACCGTTTGCCACGCTTAGTCGTGTTATTACTTTTCATTTTTTAATATAATAAGTACTACAGTTTTACAGTTATAAAATAAAATGAATAAAGTATTGAATTTGTCCAGTTTTTGTGTTAAATTTAAATATTTAAACAGGCACGGAAAAGGCTCGGTATCTCCCAACATTTTGGAGGCCCCGGCGAGATATCTGTACTGTTTCTATTAAGAGGATGGTAATATGACTGAAAATAGTCCAGTAATTGATCCAAGTAACGATCGTCTTTATCATTTCTTACGCAGAAAGTCAAAAGCAGTTTATGATCGCCTCATAAAATTGGCTAGAGACAATGAAGTAGAGCGGCTAAGAGAGATGGATGAGTATCAGATGAAGAGACTTTTGGAAATAGTAGATAAGCTGACGTCAAATTTTGAGAAAATTTACACGAAGCTGGAAGAAATTGATGTAAAATGTTCACCACTGTCATTGACAATAAAAGCGAGCTGTCGAGAAAAAGCAGCATCTACGTTCCTGCTTAAGTGGTGCTGCTCTTGATACCATAAGGGCAGATTCATGAGTAGAGAAATTGCGGAATTTGACAGACAAGGATACTGGGTTACAAGGGGCGAAATTGCCGATGCTGTGCTCGTTTAAGTTCTGTTGCAGAAGCTTGACAAAGCGACTGAGACAAAGTGGGAGGAGAGTTCTCCATATAAGGGAGAGTTCACTCACAGAGGGAAAAATTTAAGACTTTCTTGGACAAAATCTGTCGAACCATGGAAAATGTCGAACATGCCATCAGACCTTCAGATGGCCAGGTTGGCAAGGCAGTGAATTGTGGATGTACAGACCATTCAATTTTTTACTGGTCTCGTTTCGTGAACCTTCCCCCAAGTACGCGTCAGAAAGTGTCAAAAAGCATTGGTCTATGCCAGACTGTAAATCTGGATCTTGTCGTACTTGTAAATTGAAGCATCATATGCTCTTACATTTTATTCACAAGCTGATACAGTTCAATTCAACAATTCAATTGCAACACTGTTACTGCAACCATCTACTTCAAACGCCAAGGCCACAATTACATCGTCCTTTCCTCAAGCCATCATACCTCATTTTCCATCTAATGCTGTGCTTCTGGTCACTGATGTAATATTCGTACGCAACCGTTCCAGCGCAATTGTGCAATTTAAAATCTTACGGATGACAAAATTCGTCTCGGTACTTCCATGTTGATTCTTCTCATTCAAAACGCTCATCACGCTTCATCATGGCTTCCTAGAAACAAAAACGGTCGTGCCGTCATCCAGTAGCATCGTGTCGCTATCGCCCTTTCTGGGTGAGCATGGTTTGATTCGAGTTGGTGGTCGCTCGTCACCCCATCATTCTGCCGTTAAACTAATACAATTTTAGAAAGCTAAGCTTCTGAGCATATTATGTCGGATCTGCCTAAGCAACGATTCCAGGATGCTCGTCCATTTACTGTTACGGACATAGATTACTGCGGTCCCTATTATTACAAGTCGAATGTGCGTAATAGTCCATCTCAGAAATGTTATATTAGCGTTTTCATCTGATTCGCAACCAAGGCAGTTTGGATGGAATTGGTGACAGACCTGTCTACTTCAACCTTTCTAAGCGCTTTGAAGCGTTTCAGATCAACACGTGGCAGACCAAGGTGCATTTAATGCCACTAATTTTGTCGGTGCAAGAAACGATTTGGTAGAGTTGCGTCGCTTATTTTACAGTGAAATTCATCCCAAGCAGTTCATGCGTACTGTTTAGGCATGGGCATCGATTGGCATTTCATACCACCTAGCTTATCTCATTTCGGCGGCTTATGGAGGCTGCTGTTAATATGGCCAAACATCATTTGTATCGGTCTATTGGCTCAGCAGTTTTGAACTACGCACTTTGGCGTCACAAATTCAGACAATAAGGATGTTCGCAGCAGCTGAAACAGAAAAATAGCCATCACGGCGGGTCGCTCTCATACTGGAGCATGTTCGAGGACGTAGGTCAAACAACATGTTTACGAAGTATTTGTGATGGATCCCGTTTTGTTGACGTGCTTGCTGTGACTGCATAAAATTATGTATAGCGACAAGCAAATTAGTTTTTTTGTTGTTCTCTCCTGTGTTATAGCTCGCCAAGCTCAGCCGTGTTATGACTTAGCATTTCTTATATATTGTGTTGATTAATAAGTAGTACAGTTTTACAGTTACGAAAGAATAAAATGAATTGAATTTGTGCAATTTTTATGTAAAATGTAAATAATATTTAAACAGGTACTGAAAAGGCTCAGTATCTCATAAATTTTTTTTAATATTATTAGAGGATTTATAAATTGTGTTAAACGTCGTATTTTCGTATCTTAGTAAATTGTTTAGCAAGATTTTCGTTAACGCCCCGCTCTGTTTGTTCGTAGTAAATAACTTATAACTTACCTCTGCCATTTCGTTTCACAGTTTTACCTTATGATTGATTGAGTGTTGTTGCCAATTCATAAGAATTACAGAAGGTTAGCAGTCCCAACGACAATATGATTTTGACACTCATTCATGTGTTAAATTTATTACGTATGTTAAACTTTTTTGATATGGAGAAAATTTCGACAAATTCGATTTTCCAAAAATTTTCGACGTTTAACACAATTCATGAATCCCGTATATTTTTCATTATCATTTACTTAATTTTCATTTTTATTTGTCTAATTTTAAATCTTCAATAAATTTATCTTGCTACAAAATAAATAAACAACGTTTTCATACACAGTATTCATTTGCCGTTTTGTATTCATAGTGGTTGGTTACTTGGAGAAGTCTAATACATACATATACATATTGTGGCCTCCGACTACGTATTGCAACATTCAAAGCACATGATAATACTTTTTTCACACACAAGTTATTAATTATACTCACAGCTTGTTTGTATGGCATGTCCATTCTCATACTGAAGAGGTTTTTGTAATGATTGCTTAATTTGCAAATGGTATCCATCATTAAGATTGCCACAATTATTCATAGACAGAGGTTGTTCACATGTATATGTGGACGTATGTACTCCACCGCTATAACGATGTTGAACTATAGGAAGCACGCCATTAGCATCTGCATAGCCAGTTGGACAGTATACTTCCCCTTTTAAACACAATTTCGGCAATGCATTTAAATAACTCGAACTAGATGCATTAAATAGGGATGCATGATCATTCCGCATGAGTGAATGATACAAGTTAATAGCATCGACCAAATCACTCGATATTTGCGTTAACTGAGCATGTTTCCGATCGACGCGTTCTAGCTCTGCATCTATAAGAGGTCCCATTTGGATTACGTCTCGTTCTAAAGATAACATTTCTTTGCTATCTTGAGTTGAATCTTCTGGATTGGCTTCGTGTAATAAATTCAATAATTGCTCAATTTTGTTTTCATTGATATCAATAGACACATTAGTGATTTCTTCAGGAGCAAAATCAATGCTTTGTTTTGCCTTATTTTGAGTGTCTTCATTTTGGAACGACTTATGTTGCTTATTAATGTCTAAATAATCTGGATCAACTGAAAGATCGGCAGTTACAAAATTAGACGGAAAGAGACCCTCGCATCGCTGATTAAACCCTTTCCACCAGTTTGGATCGCTATCATCAAGAACATGTATAATATCTCCAGCAAAAAAAGTAAGCTCGTTTTCTTCTACTGCTTCAAAGTCATATAATGCACGCACTTTTCTTGGCTCCGGCTGCGTTTTGCTAGTTTTACCACAACTGAGTTCAAAAGATGGATATAGTGAAGCCTGTAAAAAATGTATACGTTATATTAGTAAAACTTAAATAGACACGACTATTCATTCTGTCAAAAGATAAAGAAGGGTGAAAGAGTATGAAACGTATAAACACATAAAAAACTCTGATAGCGTTTCCACAGTGAGTAAAATCTTGTGTGTTCTGATTTGGTGGCCACAGTGAGTTCTGAACAGCTGTTTTTTGTTTTACGTTTACATGCAATACAAAAGCATGTCGAATTGTGAAATATTAAGATGGAAATTTCTTAAAAAATACATGATTAAACACAATTCGCAGTGTTTTCAAACAATTCTTCCAGCTATCTTTTCCATTCGTATTTTATTTTTTTATTTCCCAACACAACTGCAGAGTGACCAGCATTAAAACTGAGTTCTGGCTGAGTTCCGCCAATACTACAACAACAGCTAATTTCGTTAATTTTCCCTATTGTTGTTGTCAGAATTCTGTGTTCTGCTTGAGTTTTGCAGAACTCACTGTGGAAACGCTATAAGAGAAAAAACTTTACGTATTTCACAAAGTAATAAAATAATTTTGCACCATTTCGTTTTTTGTGATTTTGTGTGTCTTCTTCTTCGTTTTTTTTTTGCGCGCCGCGCATAAAACAGCTGATCATTGCACAAAACAATTTGAAGAAAATTTCAAATTGTATTTTTTTCTTTAAATATTAATAAAATAAGTAGCAGTAATGAAAAAGGAAGCTGCAAGAATTATTTGCATACACTCCAAATTGTTCTCAATCATATATTTTTCACAAAATGTCCATTTTAATTATCACAATTAGCTACAACGTTCCATTTGTATGTATAATCAAAACAAACAACAGCTGTTCGTGATACTAAAATACCACTGTAAACCACAAAACCGAATCTTCGTGATACGAGCCACTGTAAAGCCACTATAATATCACCTATAAGCTATATGTATTGTATATAAAAGATGAAAAAAGCACGAAACGAACGGTTATTTATTATTTCACTTATTTATTTATTTATTATGTTACAGACGTGCTTTTTCTATTATCTATTATATTCGTCACTTTCTGCTATGTTTATTGCTCTTATATATGTAATGTGCTTATCATTTATAGAGCTTATTTACTATTGTTGTTGTTGTAACTTTGACGTCTCAATTGTCTATTGTTTAGTTTCTTGAGCTTAGAGCGCTAGAACGAGCTTTCGTATCAAACCTTCTTCTCCCGACATAGCGTTTAGTTTATTTCATAATCGTACCTACATGATCGGTCGAAATTAGTGGATCAAATTGTGCATATAAAGCTTAGAGATTTATTTTCAAATCAATCAAAAGTAGTCTTTGTCAAACATCTATATTTTGAATTGTGAGTCACAACAAAATACAAAAATCAGTCAAGTGTGAGTCGGACTCGTACACGGAGGGTTCCATACCATCGTACAAGATTTTTTGCTTAAAATATAAAATTATTTTTATATTTAATAGCCTAAAAGTATACTACAAAAAACAAAAATATGTTAAGCAAAAGGTTAAATTAAAGAACAATGCTTCTAAAAATGTATATTTTTAGTATTTGTCGTTCTGCACACAAGTGAAAATTTCAACTCTCTACCTATTACGGTTCATGAGATAGAGCAGGAGATGAAACAGTTCTTTTGGTTCACAAACAGCTACTTTGAGGTTCACAACCAGTTTTTTTCCCATTTACCAATACTGTTTTCTGATGAAGTCGAAATTGGTCAACTTTCAACGTTCTATGTTTCGTGACGAAGCTATGTAGTTCGCTTCATACGATTTCAACTTTTGTGTTTCGCTGCACGAAAGGACCAAAAGTCGATTTGCAAGGTAACGTCGTTTGTGTACTTCCAGCTTTATCGCTTATTCTACTAAGAGTAGTGTTTACACTCAGCCACAGACGCCAAGCAAATATTTTGACAATGGTCACTAATTTACACATCAGTCTATAAATTCCAAAGGAAAAGAAAAAACTTCCCTTCTGAACAAACAAAAATCGTGTAAAACTCCTTCGTTTAACACATTGCAAAAAATGACAACTTTCTCCAATGAGATTATTAAAACTTCTTATTGAACTTATTACTTTTTATGCATTTTTTTTAACAAATTTAAAACAACACGGCTTCATTATTAACATTTATATTTTTTTAACATATCAATTAATTATATTAGAGACAAATTTGAATCTTCGAATATAATAAAATTTATATGCAAGCAGGTTGGCATATTTTCGGCATTGGTTGGTTTTGCTTTAATGGAGAAGAGATTTGAGTTAAATGGAACTTTATGTCTAAAAACAACTGAAATGTTGAATTGTTTAAATGCATATTAGCGAGGTAAACAATAAGCTGTAGTTCTTGTTACTTTTTTCTTTAACAATTTCAGATAAGAGCGAACTTAACCAAATCGACTGGAAAAAAATAGATTTCATAACCGTCAGAAGAGATTCCTAGCACACCGAGAATTGGAATTGGGTTGGAATTGATGAGAAAGTGTTTTCTAGCACACACCGGTATGAAAGCTGTTTTCTAATTTTCAACTCATCGGATGCCAAGAAGTTGTACTAAATCAGCTTGCAAGATTTGACATAAACAAACTAACTAACTGGTTAAGCGTAGGTCAGGCTTTATGGAGATGGGGTAGGGACTATGTCCCGATGGCATACCCACTCCTGATCATTACGCCCCTGCACACGATGCGCTGGCAAGCAACAACAAAGAATATCAAATAGTGTCGAAAAAAAAAAATACTACTAAGGCAATGGCCAACTTGGTTGCCGAAGCGGAGAAAGCTTTAAGTTCATATGAAAATTCGACCTTTAGGAGTAGCTGCAAGATGAGGCGCTCCCCTCCAGATTCACAAACGAGCTCGTGGGGAAGTACAATGCGAAAATGAGGTGCCCTTTGTGCAGAGACAAAGGATAAGGAGGCGGGGAGGCATGGGGGGGTCTGCTAGCATCGGCTTTCTGTCCGATTAGCATCGTTCGGTGTGCAGATGACAAAGAGGAGAACTAAGAAGAAGCGTAATTCTTGTTCAGTTAGCAGAGCTAATGAAGTACCAAGCTCTGTGTGGGTGCAGGCTGCAGCCACAAATAACAATATAGAGAGCAGCACGTGCTAAGCGGGAATCGTAGACAAAGAGGCTAATGAATCCGACTTAACTTGTAGCACGGGCTATAAGTATATTTAAAAGATTTTTACTTCCTTGTTCGCATATATAAAAGAAAAACAAAAATGTATGTATTTGTATGTGTGCACATCGAAACGTTCTCACAACATAGAAAGAAACCAGTAAAAATAAGATTACAACATAGAATGAAACCAGTCAAAATAAGATTAACTTTGGCAATGCCGAAGTTGTAATACTCTTATCGCACCTTGTATATTTTCTCATTATCATTCATGTTTTGTATGCAAGTGGCCCTTATTAGAAAACATTTTCTTTTACTATGCAACTGAAATTGAGACGCTATAAGTATGTGACCCATATCCACCAACCAATTTCAAGACCCTCAACCTACTAGAAGGGGTAGCACCCGTACAAACTCAGATTCAAATTCATCTTCTAAATAAAAAAAAAAAAAAAAAAATGTACTATGGAACTTACATTTGGACACTAAGTTTCTGACCCATATCCACGAACTATAAATTGCAAGACCCTCGGATTACAAAGTGGGGTACTTCCCATATAAAACTTGAACTTAAAACAACAATCGAGACAGTAATCTTCTTTTTACTTGTTTCATTTTAGCGTGATTTGTGTTGGTTACAGTAATTTGAAAAATTCATCTTGATCAAAAAATGGAACTGATCCGTGAACATTTTCGTGCGATTACTTTTCATAACTTTTAACGTGGATCATCAAGACAAGATTGCTTCGATGAACTTAATTCTTTACACAGCGATAAAGTACAATCCTGCAACAGAAAATAACAGTAATGTACGTGAACTGATAATGCAAGATCGTCATGTAACATACCTCGAGATTGATTTGGGCATTAATATGACAAGCTTCAACACCTATTACAACAATAGCAACATATAACAAAATCTGTTTTCCTTATGCTAAATAAATTGTGAATCTTAAATTATTGATTTAACTTTTGTGTTCAATAATTTCGCATACAAAGGGCCACGAAAAAGCTCGTGGCTATACAAGGACTATTTCGTCTTTTAAAATATCCGTTCCCCCAGAATACAGTAGTGAACTGTTAGCTGCTAACTTTTTATAAATCGTGCAAAAACTGGTGTCATTGCCAAACTCCCCCCTACAAATTCTACAAAAAACTGATTTCTTGTCGCTCTCAAGAAGCCCTTCCAATGGATTCATTGGATCGCGTTGGTGCTAGAGCTCTGATTTCTGTTAGAGCTTCTTACTCTTCTGACTTGGTGTCTATTGATAATATTTATGACATTGAGTTTATTTGTGTAAAGATTTCATTTGCCAATTCTAATTTATTTATTACATGTTCCTATATCCCACCTGTTTCTGATGAATTTGTTTACTTATTACATCTGACAGTTATTACGAAAGTTTTGTTTTTTATCATAGATACTGCTAAGGTCTTAATCATGGGAGATTTTAATCTCCAAATATTTCTTGGGTGGCCTCTGATAATTGTAACTCTGTAATATCATCAGTAAGCTGGGAGTTTATCGACTCATTGCTGGATCTTTCCTTTCAGCTAGTAAACTACACAGCTAATAACATTAACCGAATTTTAAATAAGATCTTTACCGACAGCATAAATGATATACCTAGTTGTGTTCTAAAGCGATGTGCTGATACCTTGCATAGACCAGTCTGCAAATTGTTTGACTTATCTCTGAATATTTTCCTACCAATTTAGTTTGCTGGATTACATCCTATGATGATGTTAAGTTATGCTTACTATTCTATTGCCCGTCCAAAAAATGTTTCTTCAAGAAGATCTTGATTCCTTATCTCATTGGTGCGCCAAAAATTATCTTACGCTTAATTGTGACAAATGTAAAATTACGTCTTTTTACAGTAAATATTAATTGTAAAAAGCTACCACATTAATGATCACACTCTGGAACGTGTCACACAATTCAGGGATCTGGGTATGGTGATGGATCCAAAGCTGCATTTTGGGTCGTATATGCCTAGTATCATCTATAAAGCAAGAGGTGTTTTAAGATACATTACACGTTGGTCTAAAGAGTTTAATGATCCTTAAACCATCAAATTATTATTCACTTCTTTGGTTAGGCCAATACTTGAGTATGCATCGTGTGTATGGGATAATGTTCCTTCTCGGCTTATGAGGAATTATTCTCCTCTACTTGTTGGTACATGTAAGACTTCTTATATGCAGCATGATCCATGTTTCTTCAAGAAGATCTTGATTCCTTATCTCATTGGTGCGCCAAAAATTATCTTACGCTTAATTGTGACAAATGTAAAATTACGTCTTTTTACAGTAAATATTAATTGTAAAAAGCTACCACATTAATGATCACACTCTGGAACGTGTCACACAATTCAGGGATCTGGGTATGGTGATGGATCCAAAGCTGCATTTTGGGTCGTATATGCCTAGTATCATCTATAAAGCAAGAGGTGTTTTAAGATACATTAAACGTTGGTCTAAAGAGTTTAATGATCCTTAAACCACCAAATTATTATTCACTTCTTTGGTTAGGCCAATACTTGAGTATGCATCGTGTGTATGGGATAATGTTCCTTCTCGGCTTATGAGGAATTATTCTCCTCTACTTGTTGGTACATGTAAGACTTCTTATATGCAGCATGATCCACTTTGTGTTTTATGTCAATCATACAATCTATACTCTGACCTTGTATCTAATTCCATGTCTTCCGATCAGTTCTTAACACAGCATTCTATTAGCAAATCTCAAGTCGATAGTACAAAAACAAAAAAGATTTCTAATAAGAACATGAATTTGGATGCTGGTTCGTGTGGGGGGACCCCCTAGAAGGGTTTTGAAATTTTCATGGTTGGTGGATATGGGTCAGAATCTTATAATGTCCAAATTGATAGTACAAAAACAAATTTTCTAATAAGAACTTTCATTTGGATCCCGGTTTATATGGAGGGACCCCCCAAGAAGTCCGAGGGACTTTAAATTTTCATGGTTAGTGGACATGGCTAAATCAACTCGTCTAGTTGCGCTGTTCAAGAATATATACACTTTATGGGGCCTCCGATGGCTCCTTCTGTGTGTTACAAACTTTATGACAAACTTACAATACCATACACTGCGTAAAGATTATAAAAATTATATGAATGAAAATAGTTTACACTTGACTCACTTGTGTATGTATTCCACCAGTGTTACTTCCGACAAAGCCACTTTGTGTATTATAACTAAGTGACAATTCAATAGCTTTAGCAATATCTTCTTCTTCTTGTTGGCTGCTTTCTTTTTGATCATTCAACGTGATGGGGTTTACTAATGATTTGAATGATTTTTCATTTAAGTTACCAAAATCGTATCCATCGCTGCGTAACTTGGCATAGAGCGAAGGAATTAAATTTAATTCGGTATCATTTTTGAAGTCATTTTCTGCCCACTTTTTAAGCATCTGACGCATTTTCTGTTAGTGGAAGACGTGTTCAGCAATGTAGAATTAGTGTTAATATGATGTCCTTACCAATGATACTTTAGGCTGAGCTTTCAACAAAAGTCTTCGAAACTCAGTTTCAAAATCGCGGGATGCAATTTCCAAGTGGAACGGCTTTCCACAGTTATTAACACATGCATCTAAAAGAGTGATCGCTTGCATTACCACATGCGGATCAGCATGACCCATTCGTTTCATAATCGATTTAAGACATTCCTTGGCACTTTTTGGATTTGTTGTCACTTTATCGCAAACATCAAGTATAAAAGACCAATTATCGTTAGTGTTTGTCTCGCTGGTTGCTTTCTCTGAAATTTTGAAAATTTAAAAGTTTTAATTACATAATGTTTAAAATTCATTGCTCCATAGATTTAATAACTGACAAATACTTATCCTAACTTCTTAAACCGATTTGATAACACAGATAGGTTGTAACAAATCCACATATTTGTCACACGAAATTCATTATGTTATATGGTGGGATGACCACCTGAGGCAAGGAATGGAGCGGGGGTCATAAGCTTTATGACATCACATGTCAAAATCTAAACTATTAAAAAATCTTTAAACGAAAAACTAAAAATATTACCAACTCTATCTTTAGGCTTTGTGATATATATAGAGCCCTAATATAAATCCTAAAAAACAATTAAAAATAGAGAAATTAAAGTAACAATTTGCCACGTTGCGTGAACAACCCTATTGTAATTATATCAAATTAACTGAAAAATAAAAATCGTGATTCGGCATCTCCTTGGGAAAAATTATGTATAAATCGTACCTCTCTAATTAAACCACAGTACATCTTTTCGCTACTAGCAATTAGCGTAAAAGAGATAATTTGTGGAAAGGGTAGCTCTGATGTTGCAGCCACATCATAATTGAAATTGGTGAAAATGCAGTAGGGGTCCTCATGGAAAGTATTAAGTCATTGAATGTTAAATGTATAGCCCTTTCACACCGAACTGATTCAATGTGCATCGATTTTACGTTCATCCCGGCGATTCTGGATCATAAACAGCTGTATTTTGTTTTGGTTTTACTTTTTAACTTATTATACTCTTCACGCAGTGAATAGAATTATAAGCTTGTCATGAAGTTTGAAACACTCAGAAGGAGTCATCGGAGACCCCGAAGTTGGTTCGACGGTTGCATAGTATGCAGGCAAGTTATACAACCGCATACTAAATTTCATTCTCTTTTGAACGTCGAAGTGAGCGATTCGTATCGGCAATTTTCTTTTAAAATTTTTTTTTAACGCAAATAAAGATAAAACCGTAAACTGTAAAAAATGGAAGATACCGAGGAAATGCGTGCATCTATTGATGCATACAAGAGCGTGCCGGCCCTGCGGAATTCTAAATTAGAATCCTACAAAAACAAAATGATACGGCGTTCGAGTTATGAGAAACTTCTCATTGAGTATAAAACATCAGCGAAGTGTGAGTCGGACTCGCACATGGAGGGTTCCGTACCATCGTACAAGATTTTTTGCTTAAAATATAAAAATATGTTTATATTTAATAGCCTAAAAGTATACTACAGTTAACAGCTCAAAGTATACTACAAAAAACAAAAAATTGTTAAACAAAAGGTTAAATTAAAGAACAATGCTTTTAAAAATGTGTATTTTTAGTATTTGTTGTTCTATACACAAGTGAATTACACACTTTGTGAAAATTTCAACTCTCTACATATTACGGTTCATGAGATAGAGCAGGAGACGGACGGACGGACATTGTAAGCTTAGTAATAGGGTCCCGTTAGTTCCCAATGGGTACGGAACCCTAAAAAGTAAAGAGTACGGCGACATTGGAAGATTTAAAAAAAATATATCGCAGATATGCGTACTTGTTTTCGTCGAGAATTAAAAAAAAAAAACCTAAGTGAAAGAGATCTGGTGCCGGTGCAGACGAAACATGTATGTCTTTTTTTGTAGCCATTTCCTTGACCACATTTTTTTTTTTTTTACAATTCTTTCTTCTTCTTCTCCGATTTCACAAATTTCGTCAATTAAGAACGTCGTGACGATTTTTGAATTCATTTTGTTATACTATCCGCGCAAATACACACATACGCTCAAGCGAAAAAATAATAAACAAAATGAAATTGTATGTAACGGTTGTTACGTATGCAGCAAACGACCAACTTGTCGTACGACACGTTGTACGACACGGTCGCAAGGTGTGCAGTCCCCATTACAAGTGCATGCCATTCGTTTCATTTGCTTGGTTTCTTTTTTTTTCAGGACTAAATGGAATGAAATTTCAATGCTTTTGGAAACGTTTGCTTGTAAATGAGTTCGTGCAAGACTCTAGCACGCATTGACAAAATGTAAACAAACCTCCACCAAAACTACGTTAAAAACTTACGGATCCAGAGGTACCATTTCTTGCGGATGTTCTGCAGATGCGGAGGCGAAGTTCCGTTACAGCACTTTAACTAGGCACATGTCAGAAAAAAAAGAGATCACTCAAACCGTAGTTTAAGGATGTTATGTTAGTGAAGTTGGGCAACTACCACGGCTTTTGTAGATCTCTACATTGGATTACCAACATACTGATACCAACTTCATTTTAACTATGAATATTGAATTTTTGTTTTCTTTTTATGTAGATTACGTATTTTTTACTGTTAAAACACAATGTGTGTTAATATACTACAAGTTGTTTCTAATTTTACTTGCTGTACTTTTACTTTTCGGGATATCCGTATGCACATTATGTAGTTATTTGCAAAATGAAAAATAGCAATATACATATCTACACACAAAACTGTTTTAAAAAGTGCCCACACATAATGCGAGCGCTCGAACAACCAAAAATCTTTTATTTTTCATACAATCACAACTGCCATGCTACTATTCCCGCACTCGCCGTCCCAACCAACAAGCAGTGTTCCACTCCATGAAGATGTACAACTCGGAAATACTACAAAAGACTACTCACCTACGTCCACATCAATAGATGATTGTCCAAATATTCCCATTATTGTATGTTATTAAAATATCTTTATATCAATTAAAATATCAAGCAGATATATACGCCACCAAATTCCCAAAATAATTAAAATTTGCATCTAACCAATACTTCTCATAATATATTTCATTGTTCCTTTCAAACAAGCCATTCGCAATGATTAATTTCTAAGTAGATTTTGAACGACATAATAATTGAAATGGGTGTCACAAAGACCCGCAAAAGCAAAGTAGCAAATGCTCAGATTTGAAGGGCCCATACACGGTTGACCTGTTTCATGTTTTTGTTTCAGTAGACAATGCCCGATTCACACAGGCCATAAACTAAAATAAAGGGTGGACTAACTATTTATCCGATTTTGATTTGGTCAATAAATGGACATAAGTTAATTTTATTATCAACGAATTTCGCTTTCTTTCATAGATTGCTTTTTCCTATTAAGTATGAAAAATAATTTCATTCAAATGATGGCCGTGGCTGGCTCGGCAGTAGGCCATCCTGGACCACCACTTTTCAAGCACTTTGTCCACTGTTTCTTGGTCAATTTGGGCAATTCCTACCCGAATGATCTGTTTCAAGTGATCAATTGTTTGGAGATTACCGGCATAACCTTTATCTTTCAATGCGCCCCACAGACAAAAATTCATCGCCAAATCGCAGCTGCGAGCAGGCCAATGGACATTGGCAAATTTTAATTTCTTCCAAATTTTGTACACAATTTTTGCAATATTTTGTGGCCATCCACATTCAAAATAAAGATGGAGATGCACAAACGACGTTTTCTTGCAAATCAGCTTTTGCTGCGTTCATGCGGCAAAACACAAAAGTTGAAATGTATGAAATCCTATGGACCGAGTTATATAGCTTGCTTGCGAACGCAACAACGTAAAAAGTTGAATAACTTCAACTTCAACAGAAAACAGTATTGGTGAATGGAAAAAGAACTGGTTTGTGAACCAAAAAACAGCTGTGTGTGAACCGAAAGAACTGCTTGATCACGTGGTGAATGACAAAAATTTTTTTTGGTAAATGGCAATTTCTTTGCAGTATTTATGTTAGATTTGATGGCAGATTTTCCTATCTATTTAAAAAGTTATTCCAATTCAATTTATTACATGATAATAAAAATACAATCTTCCTATTTTTAATAATTCAACTTTTAATACAGTTTTCTTCAATATGGTTGAAGTCGTTTGTGTACCTCGACATAGTTTGTGTAATTTGACGCAGCATGCTGCGCTTGTCGACAATGCAGCTTACCGTTAAGTCTTAACCTAACATTCAAAATGGCCGACCTTGTCAGCATAAGTGAGGGACATGAGTACCAACATAACGCCACAAGAATATCAAAAATCGCATATACGTAACCCGCGGAAATTCAAAATTACTTTTTGAACAAGCCTCGTATACTCCAACGAGAATAGAAACCAACATTTTTATTATATCCCGCAAAGTTTGCTGAACACGTGATTTTGTTTGTGCCGAATTTTCGTCTAAATTCATTGGCTTGAAAATAATAGAAAATTTATTTAAACAAATAAAGTAAAGCATGGAAAATAATATCCAATGTATGTTTAATAAATTGGCTTTGAGTTTGTTGTGTATATGTGTTTTTCCTTTGTTTTATATAATTTTGTTATGTGCTGTTTTAGGCGGCCTTAACCTCAAAGTAATTTTGTTTCGTGTACTAAAAGTTTGGTGTATTATCGTAACTAATAATGCAGTCTTATTCATTGAAGTATTTTCCATACGATGGTCTATTTTTTTGCCCGTTTTGACCCAATCCGATATTGAGAATGAATACTTTTTTAATTTAGATGCAGAATTTGTTGATAAAAAAAAATTAAGGCAAATACAAAATAAAGGGCAATAATTTACTGAATATGTATGAAAATACTATGCAATTTAGAATGTAATACTCTTGATGCCCCTCTTAGTGGCCCGAGGGTTTTGAAATTAATTTGGTTGGTGGATATCGGTCAGAAACATATAGTGTTCATATTTCAAGTCGATAGTATGAAAAACAAAAATGTTTTTCTAATAAGAACTTTCACTTTGATCGTGGTTTGTATGGCGGGTACCCACCTAATAGTCCGAGGGTCTAGGAATTTAAATGGTTGGTGGATATCGGTCAAAAACTTATAGTGTTCATATTTTAAGTCGATAGTATGAAAACCAGCAAAGTTTTCAAATAAGAAGTATCATTTGGTTTGTATGGGAGGTACCGGCCCTAGTGATCCGATTCGGATAATTCCGACATATGGTAAACAGAAAACTATGTGCAAAATTGTAGCTCTCTAGCTTTAAATTTAGAATTTATGCCAAGAAATGGACTTTGGGACCATAGTGCATTGTTCCAAAAAGCAATCCATATTCGTTCAGCGGAAGGTTAAGATTAAAGTACTGTCAACAATTTATGGCGCTTAAATTGACAGCGTCATTAAAAACAGGGAGTTAAAAATCAGATCAATAGTTGGACCACCCTATATTATGTAAGCAGCTCAAAAAATTGCTTACTTTTACAACAGCAACAGGCAAATGACATGATTTGGAAAAATTTAAACGATTTTTTTCAGATACGTAATTGTAAGCGAAAACTGAAGTTACCGCTAGGAAATTTCGAGTACTGTTGTCAGCTGTTTGCGTATTGTCTTTTAGGCCATAAAACAGGTCATCATGCACAGAACAATTTTAAGCTTAAGTTACAATTTCTTTGAAATTTTAATAAAATACGTAGAAGGAATAAAAAGGGAGCTGCAAGATTTGTTTGCATTAGTAGTGAGCGTGGACGAATTCAAATTGGCTTTTGAATGACTCATTCTAAAACTTATACATGTTTTGCTATATTTAGTAAATGTGAATGTTTGTTGTATTTCGTTTTTATAATGTGTATGTTGTATACATCCACATGTTTGTATGTATAGAGAATGTGAATGTTGGTACAGCTGAATTATGAATATAGTATTTCATTGTACAGCATACCCCTGTATTCATTGTATCATGTCGCTCACGTCGCTCTCCCTCACTCCACAAACGCTAAACGAAATCAAAGACTATTCACTTATATAGTCTGGACAATTCGAAGTAGAATAGTTCCGCTCTCATTTTTAGGATTCCGTACCCATAGGGAGCTAACGGGACCCTATTACTAAGCTTACGATGTCCGTCCGTCCGTCTCCTGATCTATCTCATGAACCGTAATATGTAGAGAATTGAAATTTTCACAGAGTCTGTAATTCACTTGTGTATAAAACGACAAATACTGAAAATACACATTTTTAGAAGCACAATTTTGGGTGTGAAACCGCAACTTTGAGAGCGAAAATGCAATTTTGAGAGCGAAAAAGTAAATTTGAGAGCGAAACACAATTTCGATGTTCGAATTGTCCAGTCTATGGTATACATATATAGTCTTTGACGAAATAAAACAACTACGAAAGAAGACAAAAAGAATCGTCGACAAAGCCGACCCCACAGATTCCACACATTGCCTCGCTTCCCTTATCGACAAGCATACAATCTTATCTTTGTTTCTATTATTTGTTTCATTTTGTTTTTTTTTTTGCTTTCGTCCGCTCAATCAGTTAACACTTAACCGCTTTAACACTTGTATACAACTATACTCATGCCAACACAATATTTTTTGCTATACTCATTGTCTCAATTCAAATTTTTGAATGTGAAGGCACAATACACATTCCATCACTTTCAATTACCTTGTTTATCTGACGCTCAACGAAAACCTTATATATAAACACTTTTTCCAATCGATTTTCACGCACCAATCGATTTGACGCATATGAGAATCGATTTCGGTTTTGTAAATCGATTTCCAATGTCATGTAATCACTCATTTTAATTTTTTTCTATAATTTGTTATTTATATACTGAAAAATCATTGCAGAACGTTATTAAAAATGAGGATAAGTATTTTACACTTATATATTAATTTATTCAATTTGATTTTAAAAAATAAATTATTCCGTTGAGAATACGAGTATCACAATATATTTTACGCATATGGCAACTCTGACATGATTTAGTCAAATCGATGTCGAATGCCTCATGTAAACATAAGCACAAAAATCGATATTCCTTATATCGATTCTCGCAAAATCGATTGGAGCGTCATATAAACAAGGTAAATGTTTCTTATCGCACAACATATACAACATACAAGTTCCGTTGTATACACTAATATTCAGTATACATTCATGAATTATACTCGTACTACATTCACAGTGCGATTTCGCGGGTAACCGTTCACAATGGCCTTTTGCGCGTTTGCGAGTTCTGAGAACAGCTGTTTTTTGTTTTGGTTGTACATACAAATAGAACGTTGTGGGCAATTGTGAGAAATTAAAATGGAAATTGTGTGAGAAATACATGATTGAGAACAATTTCCATTGTATGCAAATAATTCTTGCAGCAGCCTTTTTCATTCCTGCTACTTATTTTATTAATATTTGAAAAAAAATATTACAATTTAAAATTTTCTTCAAATCACCTGTTTAATGTCGAGAGTGACCAAAAAAAGGCGGATATGACCAAAAACTTGGTAGCACTGCCGCAGAGTGACCAATATCATTACCGAGTTGCGACGAACTCGAGTTCAAATTTACTACAACAATAACAAATTTAAGGCATTTTCCCTGTGGTTGTTGTGGATTTGAACTTGACCCAACTTTTGTTGGCAATGTGAATGTCTAGTTTGCATACACAGCAAATTGTTCTTAATCATGTATTTTTTGCAACGTTCCATTTGTATGTATAGCCAAAACAAAAAACAGGATGTTTTTATCAGCGAAACCGCTGTGTGAAAGGTTGATTGATTTTAAACATAAAATATAACTATTTTAAACTTATAAATATTAGTTTGGAAACGAATTGTAAAGTCGCAACAAGTTTCTTCAAGGTAGCAGTCCGTTCATCTGAATTGGCCAGCATTCTCTCCCACACGTACCTATCCTCGTCGGAACGACTTCTACGATTCCGTGATGGCGTCTCCAACCAACATGTAGATCCACTGCTCATCGCCGAAATCTCTCTAGTACGAGGTGTACTTGTTAGGTCTGTAAAAAAATATTATTACATAAGATATAATGGAGTATGACATGCTTATATTTACCTAAGTTGTCTACCACTACCTCTTCCAAATTGAAGGGTTTATATGCGCCGAGGATTTTGTGGATGCGGCTATAATGCTTCCAAAGCGATGCGGAACTGCATGATGGCCCAATTTTTTGTTTTTCACTCCTGAAATATGTGATGCTGTGATGTTTGCAATATTATATGTTGCATATCAATATCCTTAACAGAAACTTACCGGTATTTTCGTGTCAAGCTCTTTATTTTGTTTTTTATATCTATTGCGGAAACAAAGATACCATCAGTACATATCGCATCTGCGATTCTACGATATGTATGAGAATTTTTCCCACTTTCTCGCAGTTAGGGAATATTTTCCTCCCACAGGTCCAGTAGCATATATGTGTTTGCATCGGCCCACTTTCCTCTGCTACCACTGTTTAAAAAAAAAAAGAAAGGATTATTTTAAATTTTTGTATATAAATTTCAAATTTTGGGCTTACATATCGAATCCGCCATCATGAAGTAATCATCTGTTAGAATTTTATGTAGTAAGTAAGTTGGTAATAATGCGGGAAAAGTTGGCAACAGTACTCAAAATCTACCAGCCCTGGCTGCTCAAATTTTTGCTTTCACTTATGCAGTAGAGGTCTGCATGAAGGCAAAAAAACGACGTTCGAATTAACAATGCTCAAAATGAATTGAGTGAAATAGAATGCGACGCCGAATGAATTCGATTGAATTTGTGCGCTCACGTCAGATTCAGTCGAACAACATTGAAACAAATAGAAACGAATTGAATGAGTTCGAATGAGAGGTGATTTCGAATTAATTCGAATTCATTCACTTTTTTGCAAAAGAATGAGGGTTGTTTTTGTTTTGCTTGTGCGTAACAAAAAAGAACAAAGAAAACAACAAAAAACAATGGAAAATTTCGTTTCAAATTTATTTTGCTTATTACTACATACATACTTAATGTGTTTAAAAATATTTATTCTATGTTTGAGTGGAGAAACATTCTTTTATTAATGTTTTCTGGATTGGTGGCTATTACTACATACATACTTATTGTGTTTAAAAATATTTATTCTATGTTTGAGTGGAGAAACATTATTTTATTAATGTTTTCTGGATTGGTGGCTATTAAACAACGCTTTTCTGAAATTAAATGTCTACCATTTGAAAATGTTCTTTCAGAAGCCGCTCTACTCGCGGGAATACAAAATATTTTGCAGCTTGTTTTGTGCAAAATGGGAAAAAAAATGTTTATGCATATTCCATAAAGATAGACAATCAAAATTGGTTGTATATACTACATTAATGTTTGCATATCCCCTTATTTCCTGATCTACTTGGTCATCATTGTTGCCAACTTGGTGGAATTCCACATATCCTGCAAATTCATCATCAGCTGGAGGTCTCTCTGCTGCGTCTAAAATATTGTCTCTGAGAAAAGAACACATAATTTCCTTGCAGTCATTTATGACGGTTTCTCTTTCAGTAGGTGAAAACTGTATTAATTTGTTTGTGGGTGGGAAAAGAAATAAGGCTAGGTTGTGATATTTTGTTAAATTTGGAAGTACTGTTAATGAAATTTCTTTTTTTAGTGCGGACTTAAATGATACAATTACTTCAATATCGTTGCTATCGGACAGACAGATTTTCTTTAATTTATTTATGTTGGGAACTATCAAGTGTATAGTTGAACTTTTGCTTGCTTCAAGTTTTTTTGACACGTTTTCGAAACCTTCTAACAGACGGACAATGGAACTTAAATGATTTAAGTTAATGCTATTAATTCTGCTTAACTGATTATTTTCTCCTAATATTTTTGTTATGTCACTCCAATTAATTTCTATGGATTTCATTAAATAATGAATTGTATTCCAGCGAGTAGGGCAAAAGCTTTTTAAAGACAGTCGTAAAGCAGAGTTTGACCCCGACTTGTTAAAATATTTCATAATCTTGCTGCTAAGAGAAAACGATTTCCCCTATCTCAGGAACAGCATTGATGGTTTTCTCAACAGCGTTGTTCAGCAGATGGTTGATGCAATGATTTTTTTCCATATCGCGAAATGCTCTAATCATGTTCGACCCACGATCAGTAACAATTACGGGATTGTCCACTTCAAGGTCACATCCGAAGTCTTTTAATATCTCCCCTATTTTTGCCCGAATATGTGAACCTAGTTATAAGAAATAAAATAAAATTTAACTTTGGTCATTTCTAGATGAGAGGATTGACACACCTGTGCAGGAGTTTTCTTTAAATGACTTCATGGCCATTAGACGTTCAACAAGAACTCCTTCCTTAATGTAATGTACAGTGCAAGACAAATATGATGACTTCAAATAATTGTCCGTCCAGATGTCAGTGGTAATGGAGTATCCAAAGCATTTATATTGTTGAATTTCAGCTTTTATTGAGCCAAAGTGCGATTCGTATATCTTCGAAATATTTCGGGATAGTGTTGTTGGATGAGGTAATAACTTATTGACGTCTACATTGGGACCAAACGTTGCTCCAAATTTAATTAAAAATGCAGCAAAGTTTATCAATCCGCTGTCCTCAATAATTTTAAATGAACGGCAGTTCTTAACCGCCCATTCGGTAATAACTTCAATACCCTGTTTTATTTCTGTGCTTACATCTACTTGGGAAGCGTCCCGAAATGTACTGAAGTGCACGGTGTAGCATTTATGTTTCATGATGTTAGATGTGCTTCCTCCATATTTATACACAGTAAAGCACATCCTACATGCTACAAAGTCAACCACTTCCTCTCCATTTTCATTTAATACTTTTGAAAAAAATTCCCAAACTTTACTTCGGCATTTCTTCTTAATCAATTTATACATCCCACTATTAAGCTTCTCCTTAATGTCAAGTGCTATTCCCTATATATTTGAAACAAATTAATTAAAATCTGGAAAAAAATACACAAGAAACACATATAGACAGGTTCACAAATACACGATTATTAATCTAAACTCGGACAAAACAAAGAAAACAGTTATACAAACAAAATACATATATAATACATACACAATGTGTATGCATTGCGTACTAGTAGTACATACACACAACTACTTACAGACTCGTCGGCGTCTTTTGCTGCGCTCATTATCTCGTGCGACTGCGCGCTTCACTTAAAACAAACGAAATGAATGAATGATTCGAATTAATTCGAATGCCTCGGCTGTCTCGGCTGTGCCGATTTATTCATTTCGTTTCGCACGCTATTTCATTCTATTTCATTTCACAGAATGCAGACGGCTTTCGAACTCGAAACACAGTCGCATTCACATTCATTCGTTTCGTGTTTCGCTCTCATTCAATTCAAATCAATTCGAATTCATTCTATTGGACTTCAGTTGTGAGCGAAGCCACGCAGCTGTATATTAGCAGCAGAAAAAATGTTGCTACAATGCAACCCTGAAATTCTGTCATTTGCCTGTTGTTGTAGAAATTTAGATACTTTTTGAGATGCTTACAAAAAAAAAATGGTTCGACAATGAATGTAAAGAAGCAACAGACAAGAAAAATGAAGCCTACCAACTAATGATCCAGAGAAAAACCAGAGCAGTAAATGAGAAATATAAAAAGCTACGCCTTGAAGAAAAACGTCTACACAATGCCAAGAAAAAACAATTCAACGATCTAATTTTAGAAGACGCGCAAAATTCTTATAATAGGCATTCGACAAGATGCTTTTACAAAACTATCAACGCGGCCAAAGACGGATTTAACCCAAGAACGTACTACTGCAAAGATAGAGACGGCAATCTACTCACAGAAAAAGGAGACATTCTTACCAGATGGGTAGAACACTTCGACAAAACTCTAAATAATCCGTCTTTGCAACAGGAAATAAAAAACATGGGTGACGAAAATCTGAGAGAAATTTATAAATTAATGATAAAAATATGGGACGACGAAGTACTACCAGAGAATTTCGAACTAGGAGTCATATGTCCGATCCATAAAAGATGCGATAAATTGTCATGTGAGAATTACCGCCCGATCACTCGAGAAAACAATGTCACGACGTTACACGTTTTTATTGACTTTAAAACAGCGTATGATAGAATCAGGAGAGATGGACTAATTGCGGCGATGAAAGAATTTTCTATCCCAACGAAGCTAATAAGACTAACAAAAGCTACCATAACAAAAGTAAGAAATGTTGTGAGAGTTAGGAATGAAAACTCCCGTGAGTTCGAAACTCACTTTGGTGTCCGTCAAGGAGATAGACTCTCTTGCCTCCTTTTTAACTTGGCACTTGAAAAAGTCATCAGAGACTCCAAAGTAAACGTCAAAGGCACCATCTTTTACAAATCGGTGCAATTATTACCATATGCCGACGACATAGACATCATATCGACATCAATAACAGACTTCAAGGAAGCCTTCAACAGCATCGAAGAGAATGCGAGAAAATAGGTCTAATAATTAACGAAAGAAAGACCAAAATAATGGTGTCCACATCATCTGACGCAATGAGCCATAGACTTGGGCAAAATGTTACCTTCGGGGAATACAACTTTGAAGTAGTTGCAGACTTCACGTAACTGGGCGTAAATATAAACAACGAGAACAAAAATGTAGAAATGGATCAACGACTTCTTGCTGCAAATAGACAGTACTTCCGCCTAAATAAATTCCTGAGAATTAAGAAGCTCGACAGAAATACAAAAGTGTCTATATACCAAACGCTGATTGCACCAGTTTTGATGTACGCCAGTGAAACATGGACACTGTCTAAGGCAGAAAATAAAATAAGTATCTGTGAAAAAGTTCTTCAAACCATTTTTGGAGGCGTACGCGAAAATGGAGTATGGAGAAGGAGATACAACCACGAGCTTGAAAGACTACACAAAGGGGCCAACATAATAACGCAGATTAAAGTGAATAGATTAAGATGGGCCGGGCACTTAATAAGAGCAGACGACACCTATCCTCCGAAAAAAATCCTATTTGGCAAATGCCGAGAAAACAGATCAAGAGGACGCCCAAAACTAAGATGGATTGATGGAGTCGACCAAGATGCTCAAGATCTTGGTATTCGGTCTTGGAGAGCAAAGGCACGAGACAGATTAAGCTGGAGACTCACGCTGAAGCAAGCGAAGACTCGACACGAGTTGTAGAGCCAATAATGATGATGACGAAAAAAATGTTGCTTCTGCTCAGTCTGAATCGGGCAGAAGTCAACAAATCAACAACAATCGCTCAAAAAAATTGTTGAGTATCTGACCATGTTAACAATAATTTTATGCGTTCTTGTTGTTGGAAACATGTATAAACTATTCGAAAGTGAAAAAATGGTCTTTGGTTTAAAGCGGAAATGAATAAGCGTTGAAAAAGACGTATTCAATTATGACTTTTTCGTCATCGCTGAATAAATCATCATTTTATGTTTTTTTTTTCACGTACTCCCGTACTTCTAATAAGAGAGATTATTTAAAAAGTCTTTTGTGTGTGTGTGTTTTTTTTCGGAAGGAAAGCATCGAAAGTCTTTCCGTCGGAAGGAAAGGAGGAACATAATTGCTCAAACGTCAATCCTCACAAGTAAAAGGGCCTCCTTATGTCTCTGTGTTGTTCGTAGGTCGCAACTGCACCTCAACAACCTACGATCCCATGTTCAGTTGCGCAGCTTCACGGTCACGCAATCGCTTAGTTGCTCTGCTACATGCAGGGTACACATGATTGTGGCTGAAGCCGTCTTCACAGGCTCCCATTTTATTGATGATTCGCACATTCGTGGCACTAGATTATCCAAAGTGAATGGTTCACCAAAGCACTCCTCTATTTGCGCTCTTTCGTCACTAAATCTTGGACAGCAAAATATAATGTGGTAAGCAAAGGGTCCTCCTCATGCTTGAAACGGTGCAAATAGAATTTAAAGCAACCGTGTCCGCTAAGCATCTGCGTCATATGGAAATCCACTTCTCCATGTTTCCGTTTTATCCATATATCCAGGCTTGGAATAAGGGAAAATGTCCAGCGACCTTTGTTTGACGGTTCCCATCTGCTTTGTCATTCTCGTATGCTGCATCTTCGTTCTACTTCTTTCGATGCTCTTGTACCAGCATCGTGGATCCTGTTGAGATCGCGTGCCAGAATGTCAATGGAAGGCATGGATGCTATCACCTCGATTGCGACTTCTGACACTATTCGGAAACCACGTACTTTCCGTGTGGTCAGGAGAACTGCTTCAGTTTTCTTGTCTGCCAACTCCAAATGCGCTTGATTAAGCCAGCTGCTAACTCTGGATGAAGCTTGGCTGCACAGAGCATGCACTTGCTCAATCGTTTTACCCGCAACCACAAGGGTAATATCATCAGCGTATCCAGGTCGCGCCCGGGGGATGCTCATCCTGAGAACGCCATCGTACATAATGTTCCACAAAGTGGGGCCTAGGACTGACCCTTGTGGAACACCTCGTGTGACCCTGTACTGCTTTAGACCGTCATCGGTGTTATAGTGTAGCACTCGATCCGCAAAGTAATCAAGTACCTTGGCGTATCAAGCCTGCTGAGTGATTGCATGATATAAGGTCAACTTGCCATCACTACGGCACAAAATGCCTTATCACCTCCTTTACATCTGGTTCCACTTACTGCCCTACGCGGTATATTCATCACTGCTTGTGTAGTGTCCACCGTAGATTTCCCAGGCGAAATCCAAACTAAGCATCGAACATAGCGTTTGGTTTCTCCAAAATAGCCTGAAGTCGACTCACTATGATACTTGCTAGTATCTTGCTCAGTGGGTCAAACATACAGAGTGGCCGGTATGCAGAAGGATAGTCTGGTTGCTTATTGGGCTTAAGTAGCAAGACTAGTCTCTGTTTTTTCTGATCGCATTTCACCAGCCTCAAAGGTAAACTGTCCATCATTTAAAAGCCCAATGTTGAGTGTGGCCATGCTCGCCATCAATACTCTGTCATGTCGATTCGTGTACCTACTACCCCATACTGTAGACCAGGCATTGAAATCTCCTGCAATGTTGGTCGGAGTCCTTATCCTTGCTTAAGCTACTAACTCCGTTATGAGCTGTTCAAACTGGTTGAGCTCCATGCTTGGAGGCGCGTAGCATGAGAAGAGGTAGATGCCATTTGTCTTAACCCATGTGAAACTAGTAGGAGATGGGAGGTTTGCTTTGAGGCAGCTTCCCGTTGGTGTCCCAAATGGCAGCTTTGCTGGTAGAGTCCGCGGTCCATTCGTGACCCCTGATGATATTGTTCGCACACAGAAAGATATCAAAGATACTGCTCGAAGACCGTCTGATGCAGCAAGTCTTGAGCTGCAGCGCAGTGATTAAGATTAAGTTGGGCGAATTTCATCGCCCTTCTGTCTTCTTGGTTTTAAGTACTCGTACCTTCTGGTGTTCCAGGCAACTAGCATTTTTGCACTGGGCTGCTTGATGACCTTCTTCACCGGATCTCCTGCACAGGTTACTGCGATCCACTATTTCTTTGCAGCCTTATGCATCGATGATTGTACCCCCAAAACCTGTAGTATCTTGTTGGTGTGATGCAATCACGCACTCTGCAGGAAACCCATACGATCCACCGACTAAGTGCTCTGCGTGTTGCAAGTGGTAATCGAACAGTGTCAGATGTCGCGATCGAGATGATAGCATCCATGCCTTCCATTGACATTCTGGCACGCGATCTCAACAGGATCCACGATGCTGGTACAAGAGCATCGAAAGAAGTAGAACGAAGATGCAGCATACGAGAATGACAAAGCAGATGGGAACCGTCAAACAAAGGTCGCTGGACATTTTCCCTTATTCCAAGCCTGGATATATGGATAAAACGGAAACATGGAGAAGTGGATTTCCATATGACGCAGATGCTTAGCGGACACGGTTGCTTTGAATTCTATTTGCACCGTTTCAAGCATGAGGAGGACCCTTTTTGTCCTATCTGCGCTGACTCCGCGGAAGATGCTTACCACATTATATTTTGCTGTCCAAGATTTAGTGACGAAAGAGCGCAAATAGAGGAGTGCTTTGGTGAACCATTCACTTTGGATAATCTAGTGCCACGAATGTGCGAATCATCAATAAAATGGGAGCCTGTGAAGACGGCTTCAGCCACAATCATGTGTACCCTGCATGTAGCAGAGCAACTAAGCGATTGCGTGACCGTGAAGCTGCGCAACTGAACATGGGATCGTAGGTTGTTGACGTGCAGTTGCGACCTACGAACAAGACATTAGGAGACCCTTTTACTTGACGTTTGAGCATTTATGCTCCTCCTTCCCTCCCTACGAAATATCTAAAGACAGTTGCGGGGGACAAAAGGACACGGGGCGGAAGTTTTGAGCGTGGTTACGTCCCGCACTTCGGTTGTAGACCGAGCAGGTTTCGATGCTTTCCTTACAAAAAAAAAAAAAACTCTAAAGAAAGAAAACACAAAACGGTATAGAAACACTGATCAAAACCAGTTTGTTTCTGCAACAACAACGCTCACAAATAATAACTTTAATATGTTATTATATATACAATAACAATGGTAAAAATGGCTTTTAAAAATATGGGATATTGTTTAAACTCGTATGTTTGACTATCCTTGATATAGGGATTTGAATTTCTTGAAACTATTGAGGTAATTTTGTATGTTCCGGGTTGATAATAATTTGTGATTTTACTTTAGAAGACTTTTTTCTTTTTAACTATTAGAATTACTATGAAACAAACTAGATTTAACCAAATTATTTAATGAATTTATCCTTCCAATGTTTTTATATTTAATTTCTTCATTAGCTGAAGCGAGGGAACCTCTTCAAATTCTGATTTAAAGTTGCTGTGTTGTACTACAGCCGGCAGAGGTTTTAAGTTTCTAATTTCGGTAGTTGGGAACTTATAATCATTAATTTTAATTGTTTCATTATAAAAATCATATTCGAGAAGTGGGAGTGAGTTGTGATTGTGTGTCCCGAGTGCTGCTAAGAAAATTAATCGATTAGAGTGATAATATTTACTTATAAAAGCACATAAATACCTGAATCAAGTTCGGGCCAAGTTGTGGCGTGATTTACGGATTTTCGAGCTGCCTCATCTGTGCTGTGGTGGTACCGTCGAATTTTCTATTTTTTTCTTTGGATTTTGGTCCGAGTAAAAATATCTCACACCAGCGGGATGTCAACAGCAAGTAAGTGCACATCAACTGTACTCCTCACACATCTGACTGATACAGTGCAGCCAAGGTGTCATTACCAAGTTTGACCCAGGACAGCAGAGCTTTTGCATCGATCAGTTCAGTGCTGCCAAGCTGCAAAACCCAAATCGCCTGAGCTTTTTCTATAAATAAATAATCAGCACCTTATCTGCTTCTTCCTAACATATGCCTAACATTATTATGTCAAAACCTACGCATAAAAAGAGGTTAGCCGATTCCTTGCCAGAAGAAAATCGTTCCAGAAGTCTGAGGGTATAAGAGATAAATGTGGAAGATTTAAAGACAATTATACAAGAAGCGAATAGCGACATAAGACAAAAGTTGGACTTCATAAACGGCACGGTTGCATCCTTAATAAAGGAAAATCAAGAGCTAAAGAAAGAATTAGAAACGCTTTCACTCGAAAGAAAGATGGATTGTAAGCGTATACGTTTTTTAGAGGACCAACTAAAGCAGGAAACCTCATCTTCAAAGGTCTAGATGCGAAAAAAATCTCCCTTTTCTGAAGTAAAGCGTGTGATCAATGATGTTCTAGGCTTAACGGCATCCACTTCAATCAAAACAGCTAGGAAACTATCATAGTTAATGGCAAACTGGCTGCAGTAGCTGAATTATAAATTCTATAACTGCGAAGTATCCGACTCACAAAGCAATTTCCAACACCATTCTTCAGATTTCTTTCTGGAACCAAGTAAGCTAACAGGCAGAGCCAGTGGTGGTCTTCTTAATCTATCTCATAAGTTACTAAATATTACCTTAGAAGTTACTTCTCCTCATTGAATTTTCTCCACAATTATCATAATGATTGTAAAATTTTGATCGGGTTGGTGTATTTTAAGCCTTCTAGTAATATAATCACAATTTTAGATTCCTTGGAAAATATTTTTGACCATTTATCTGCCAATCATGGCTCCATTTCAATTATAACTGGGGGAGATTTCAACGCCCGAGTAGGCTTGGAATTAAATTGGGAATTATTTACGGCAATTAGCTGCAACCTAAATCAAAAAAGGGACTCGCTAGATAAGACTTTAAATGTGCGTGGCAAGTATCTAGGCAACTTCATGGAGAATAACGGATTTTTCTTACTAAACGGTCGCACCCCTGGTGACATTTCAGGAAATTGCACCTTCTCCAACAGTTACGGCGTTAGTACCATATATCTAACCTGGAAAATATGAGTGCAATTCCTTAAATTTCCAAGCTCCAAGTTCTGTATGGGGCAACAGGCTTTTTTTTCTGAAACAGTTAAAAAAAAAAGTTTTTTTTTACAACAACCACAGGGAAAAGTGACGTAATTGTTGTAGAAATCGAAGGAGTTTTTAAACTGTTGAAAACAAATCTTCATTTTAAACAACTGTCGACTGGTCACCCCGCAGCAATTATGAGAAATATCTGCCTTTTTTAGTTCATTTTTATATTTTTTCGTTGCGCGGTAAACATAATAGCCATTTCACACTGAGCGTTGAAAAATACATGATTAAAAACGATTCGCAGTGTACGCAAATAATTCTTGCAGCTTCCTTTTCCAATTCTGCTACTGATTTTTATTAAATTTAAAAAAAAAAATTACAATTTCAAAATTACATCAAATTGTTTTGTTGTTTTGTGCAACGATGAAAAAGAGAAAGAAAATGAAAAATGACCAAAAAAAGGCAACAATTAATCAGCACTGGTAGAGTGACCATTTTCACAGCATTTTAGTTGCATTCTTATTGAATGTACATTTTCTACTACAATAACAACTAAAAATTTACGTCACTTTTCCCTGTTGTTGTTGAAAAATTTAGCATTCAATGCAGCATTCGAGAAATGTCCATTGAATGATCAGTGTGAAATGGCTGTAAAAAAGCTGATCATTGCACAAAACAATTTGAAGTAAATTTTAAAATGTAATTTTATTTTTAAATTTTAATAAAATAAGTAGCAGGAATGAAGAAGGAAGCTGCAAGAATTATTTGCATACAAAGCGAATTGTTCTTAATTATGTATTTTTCACATAATTTCCATTTTAACTTCTCACAATTAGCCACAACGTTCTATTTGTATGTATAACCAAAACATAAAACATCTGACTGCTTAAAAAAAAAGCGGTGTAAACACTTAGTTTTAAAACACCTAATTTGAAGCAGTGTAACCACGCTATAAGACCCGTAATCAATTTTTTATGTGCAAAACTTTCGCGCATTTTCGCCTATCTTCCAAATATGCTCTTAGGTTTTGCATTAAAGTCATAATTTATAAATTATTAATACTTTAGACAATTTCATGGACCCGCACCCGCTAAAATGTTTTTCTATTTTTTAGTCGTATGTCTTATACTTAGAGCTTTAAAATTAAATGAATAACATAACATAATATAATTTTAAAACACACTACATGCATTTTTTAATACATTTATAGTTAAGATCTGTTACGAACTTTTAGTTTAAAGTAGATAATTGTAATAATAAATACGAACCATTCAAATTTCTTGTATTATTGCCAATATTAACTTGACCTTTAAAATCATTTAACAAAATTTATCCGGTTCGGTTAATTTTTAAAATAAAAGCTTTCTTTTTCAAATGTTTTGCTATTATAGATTGACATACAATATTTCTTTCTGTTTTAGGTACATTTATAATAAGTATAAACGATAGTTTCTTTTTTACAGCACTTTTAATATCCGCAAAATTTAATGATTCTTCTAAGTTTTCGAACGACATATATATATAATATCATTTATTTTTAACTTTTCAGAATTGGATAGGATAAACGTATTTATAATATTTGCCTTTGTCATTGTATTGCTCTTTTCATGTTTTCTATCTCTTCTCTGACAATATCAATTTTAAATTTGGTTTGATAAATGTATTTCTGAATTATTCGCTGTCTTACAACGTTTTTAGTATTGTATTACTCACTTCTGTAATATTCTTTTTTTTTGAATTATTTTCTTGTTTATTATAACCTGATCATTATTATTGCTCTCTTCAAATTTGTCATTTATTGCCACTAAATCATTATGACGGCTTTCTGCTAGCCATTTTCAGGCGGAACCAGTAAAATCAAATGATCTTTTATCTCTATTTTGCGGTGTTAAGTTACTTAAATAGTAGATTGTTCTAGTTAGATTATATCCTCTTTCAGAAATGAGAATAAAGGATGGGATGTTGGAATGATTTTAGTAAAGTTATCTCGAGAATTCGGTGACATTGATGAAGTGAAAGATCCTGTAAGTTCCAGTTTCTATTTTTGCAATTCCGTCTTCGATAGTGACAATTTCCGACTGCGAATATTCTAATATTTCGACTGACCCTTGGCTTAAGGGATAATTGATGATGAAAAGTAGAGATCTAATAGATATGGTTTATTAATTTCTTATACGGTCTTTGTGGACTATTTTTCCTGATTCTCTTGAGACTATAGAATTTTTATTCTCTTTAACAATTTCTTCTTTATATCTTTTTGAAAGTTTTGTACCTAATCTCTTATTCTGTTCGACAAATATTTTGTTTCCTATTTCGTAGTTAATATTTTCTGCTCTTTTCTTATTGTAGTATTTTAGATATTGATCTTGTTTTCTCTTTAACCTTTCAAAGTTGTCTTTCCTAATCTTTTCTTGGTTATTTGGATTAGATTGGTTTTCCGAAGAAAAGGTCGACTCGTTTCTTAATGAAACTGTTGACTTTATACTTTCTAACATGAATTTTATTGGTTGAGAATTTACGGATTTTCGTTATCAAAAACAATTTTTTTGGTACGCCGAAAAAAAAAATATTTCTCTTAATGATTTCTTTATGTTTCGATGCTTTTCCCATCTATTTTTTTTACAACAGTAAGCTTAGAAAATCTGTTAATGGAAGTGAGTGTTTTCTGGTTATTTGTGGAAAATATTCTATATCGATATGGATTATATGACCAGGGTATTCTCGTAACGGTGTTGGGCTTAATTTTGTAGTATTTGGATGTCTTTCATATTTATTTTCTTTGGATACTTTACACTGTTTTGTAATTTGTTTCACTATCAATTGTGTAAATAGAATTTTGTAGTTTGCAAAATATGAAGAATAGATCTTTTGTATTTTTACCATTAAAAGTTCTGTTGTCCTTATATCATAGATTATGGCAGGATTAAGGTGTTTTTTAAGATGGTGTTAAGAGATTCTTCGGATTAATTGGTGTCTCTACATAACGTATTAGATTTTCGGATGAGCTGTCGTTGCTATGGAGTGTGGCTGTAAGTGAATTTAATGGTTGTACTACTCAAGCTGGGCTTTCCATCTCTTTACTTCAGCATTGGTGTTCTTATTGCAAAGAGCAAAGGTGAACGGTTGGTGATAAGAGAAGAATACCATTTTGACCGACTAAGATACCAAGGAATTCTTTCTTCATGAATTCGGATTTATCAAATTGTACCTTAAGATTTGATTTTTCGAGTGTGCCGAAAATAATGTTCAGATTATTGAAATGTTCTTGTTTAGTTTTGCTAAAGATAATAATGACGTCGATGTAGACGTAGCAACGAACTCCAATGTGTTCTCTCAAGACATCGTCGGGGGTGCGTTGGAAAATAGCTGGTGCATTTCTGAGACCGAATGGGAGTCTAGTGAATTCGAATTTTGCCATTGGCAATAGAGAATGCTGTTTTTTCAATGTCTGCTTCGTTAAGAGCAATTTGGTGGAAATTTGTAGAGAAATTTATTAGATCATATGTTAGCTATTAATCCGGAATGGGATACAAATCTGGTACGGTGTCTTTGTTTAGCTTACGGTGATCGATTATCATACGAAATTTTTTTTTTCTCCTGAAGCGTCTAGTTTTATTGGGTATTGCTTTTCTAATGTATTTGGGAGTGAAATAATTTTTGTTAGACTCTGTATCTAATAAAAATTTGTGCTCGTTACCATTCTTCATTTTAAAAAGAAAGTATGGTATCGAAGGGGATCCTAATCTAAAAAATGTATGTTGTCGTCTGGGGTGATATTCTCAAATCCTTCCTCCGTGTCTTCCGATTGGTACTTCTGCATAAGGTTCCTCAGAGTATTCTAACTCATCTTATTTTTCTGAGCAAACGTTTCCCGTTTCTGTATTAAACACTCCTTGAATTTTATTTGGCTGGTGAGCGCTTTGGGAGTGTGGACGTTTTTGTTGTTGATTGTTATTATAGAATGTTTGGACTGCTATATCTTCTTCCCATTGAC
This sequence comes from Amiota mariae, assembly GCA_035041805.1. Classification (NCBI taxonomy): domain Eukaryota; kingdom Metazoa; phylum Arthropoda; class Insecta; order Diptera; family Drosophilidae; genus Amiota; species Amiota mariae. The sequence continues at coordinate 79,791 of JAWNKV010000247.1, forward strand.
ATCCAAATTAAGAACATCATTTGCAACAGCGCGGTAAGACTGAAAGAGACGTGTTGCTGGTCAGAACGACCGTATGGACATAGTATGGTACTAGGATTGGTGTAATATACTATGTTCAAGAAAACAACCGAGTACTTAGTGCCATATAATAGCTTTGAGAACAGCTTCAGGGTTAAATTTCCTACCAGGATGGAGTGGAAAGAAAACAGTTTTCGAAATGATTTTGACTTTCCAATCTTCACGAATGGTTCAAAGATGGAGTGTGGTGTAGGAGCAGGGGTATACTCACCACAATTAAACTTAGACCATTCTTTTCGACTACCTAACGAGGCCACGGTCTTTCAGGCAGAGGTTCTGGCAATCAGAGAGGCATGTCCGCTGGCAGAACATAATGTACCGGAAGGTCGTAAGATAACTATTTTCGTTGATAGTCAGGCAGCTCTCAAAGCTTTGCAATCCACCGTTGTGAAGTCCAAGCTTGTAAGGGAATGCAGGTTGGCGATAAGCAAGCTAAGTCGTAAAGCAGATGTCAATCTCTCATGGGTTCCCGGCCATAGGAACATTGAGGGAAATGATAAAGTTGACAAACTACCTCGATTTGGTGCTTCTCTTGATTCATCACTAGCGGAACAAGTTCCTATTCCACTGGCGGCTGTCAAGAGGAGCAACTTCCTGCTTTTCCTTCAGCAAGCAGGCTAACAACAGGTGGAAAGATCTCGAAACTTGCAGGGTGGCACGTGCTACTTGGCCTAGGTACAACGAAAATAGGTCTTTTAGACTAATCAACAGAAGACGCAAAGATACCGCAAGGCTCAGCGCGGTTTTACTGGTCACTGGTGTGTTGGAACATACGCGGAGAGACTGGGTATCCCCTACAGGAACCTTTGTAGGAGTTGTGGTGACGTGGAGCAAGCTGAATCACTCACGAACTTTCTATGTAAATGCCCAGCACTGGCGAGGGCTAGGAACAAGTTCCTGGGCAATTACTTTTTAAAAAAACGTTCGGACCGTTCAGTCACATGTCCTGGTGACTTTCTCAAATACCTAAACTCAACGGGATGGGTTTAGCTATACTGATTGTGTTCGGCGAGGAAATGGTTCCAAAACGGCACTTAAGTGCTAATTGTGGCTTGTTAATGGAGTATACAAGTGAGCCACTGTAACCAACCAACCAACCAGCGTATTTGAACTGAGCCACAGCAACGCGTGGCCAGGCCAGCTAGTATACATATATAGAATATAGCGTTACCCAGTGTGCGTTGCTACGCCCCCTATGCGATAATTGGTTGTTTCTTCTAAAAAGCTTTATTGTAAAATGTGTAATGTAATGTAATGTACGTGATAGATTGAATAGATTGAACTGTAGAGGTGAGCTGACATGTTTTGAAAAGTGATCGCTACAGATGAAAGTTTCAAATCAAATAGTAACAGCAATTTAACAAAAACAAGCACAAAGACATCACCAAAGGTAATAACAACAGAAAAATTTCAAAAAAAATATTTAACAGCAATTTAACAAAAACAACCACAAAGACATCATCAAAAGTATCAGCAGCAGCAAAGAGCGCAGCAATAACATTAACAGCTGTAAAAGTTTTGATCAAGAAAGTATTGAAACAAAAACAAGTGCCTGTAGTTGTCAACTTGTTACTCCCCGTTATTTCGTTTGTTTGTTTATACGGTTGTGCTCGTATATACGTGTTGTTATTGGTTGTTGATTAATAAAAGTCACCATCACTGAACATAATTGGTTCTGAGTTTGTAGAAAAGGAAAGCGACACAAATAAGCAGTTGATCATTAATAGTTATTTAATAGTTACTACTCTGAAACTTTATTATGCAACGTATACCTATAAGTGGCATTGTTGGTAATGCAGCAAAAATGAGGGTGGCTGAAACTTCGCCAGATTTGTCACTGCATGACATAATGGCGGCAATCCAAAATGTGGAGCAAAACGTTGTGAAAAAGCTGGAGAAGGAGGTAGAGATGTTGGCTACAAAGGAGGACATCAAGGCAATCGTTGGAGGCACAAATCGAAGAAGTGAAGTCAGAGAACGAAATATTAAAAAGAGAAATAATGGATTTAAAACAAAGTAGAGAAGATGACAGGAAGGAGTTATACAGAATGGTTAACAAACATAAAGAAAAGAATGTGGTCATCAAAGGACTCTCTAAAGACTGTTCGCCTAAGTCAGAAGTTGAGAAATTATGCAGGGAAACTCTTAAGCTGCAACATGTTAAAGTGCGTGAGGCGAGGCGGTTATTTTAGGAAAATAACAAAATAGGAGTTGTTGCAGAGTTAGAATCATTTGAAATGGCAAGTGACATCATAAATACAAGAAAGCTTGCAGGAGCTTAAATTTTTATGGAAAGGGACTTTAACTCGAAGAGACAACAAAACAAAAAAGTACTGTTGCAGTTAAATTTTTGCTATTGAATAAGCGCCATAAGATAATGATAAGAAATGACAGTATCAGCATTGGTGGAAAATGGATGGCGTTCAATTATAAAAAAGTACTGATGTGTGAAGGCCAGCCAGCTATTAAAATATGTAGAAAGCTGTATGGTGCGGAGTTGATGTCGGATGTTATTTTATATAGTCACCTACTAAGTAAGTCAGATTCAAAAAACATGTAGATGAAATTTGTAATATTAGAGTTAGTGATAAGTTAGTTAGTAAAAACAGTGAAAGTGATAACAAAATAGCGTTAAAAGTCCTATCTTACAATGTACACGGCCTGGGGTACAAAGTAATGTATAATAAATTCTTTAAACGCACGTTGAATCTGAACATTTTGAGAAATATGTAAATTATTTTAATAGTTTTAGTGATTATTGGAGATCAGCGATGCGACAAAGTAAATATGGGAGAGCGAGTGGGAGCAAAGTGATTGCCATTAAAGGAGACCTAAAAAGGGCTGAAATTAGTCATGCCATCAAGAACTTAGATGGATTAGAGGTAATTGAAATATCAAAGGGAAATAATAATATAAATATAATTCCACTATATCTGAGAGGTAGTAGTTGGTATCAAGACTTTGATATTGTAAAAGAGAATTTGCTGCAGAATGATTTAGTCAATCCAGTTGTGATTAGAGATTTAAATATCCGAATAGGTGAGTTACAGATAACTGTTGATGACAAGTTAAGTCATGAAATAATAGCCGGGAGGAAAAACAGGATTTCCAAACACAAAGTAGTTAATAGGGCTGGTAAGCAATTTTGAATTCTGTGAGAATAATGGCCTGCTAATCCTGAACGGGATGTTACATAGAGACGATTCTGGGAAGTATACATTCGTAAGTAGTGTAGGGCAGTCTGTTAACGACATATGTGCAATGTCAATGAACATTTTAAGGTATGGGTTTGATTTCAAGGTGGATGATAAAGTGTGGTCTGATTATATGCCAATTTTCTTAACACGAAAACTATTTACAGGGAATACAGGGAATATTGTTAGAGGCAATAATAACCTTTTACCGAAAATGCATCTGCTTGACTCGGAACTTTCTTCGTATAATAGAAGGCTGGTAAATAATTTGGAGAGGAAAAAAGAGGAACGAAATGACCTGGATCTAAATGATTTTTTTTGAAATTATAAGGGAGTCTGTTGGGGTCAATAGCAAGAACAACGAAAAACGTACGAAAACTTTTGTAAATAGTATATATTTTTGATAATTATTGTAATTTTCGTAGGGATCGCTAATTTTCTTAAAAATGAAACAGAGCCTATGTCACTTGCTTAAAATGTAGCTTTCTATAGGTGAAAGAATTTTTAAAATAGGTTAAGTAGTTTTTGAGACTATTCAATCCAAATAAAAATACGAGGTTTGTTCAAAAAGTATCGCGATTTTTGAATTTCCGCGGATTACATATATTCCATTTTTTGGAATAGGCAAAAATCGAAGAAGAGCCAAAATACGTGCAAGCGAAACAGTTGTCAAAAATTAACTAAACATTCAAAATGGCCGACCTTGTCAGCATAAGTGAGGGACATGAGTACCAACATAACGCCACAAGAAAATCGAATATACGTAACCCGAGGAAATTCAAAAATCGCGATACTTTGTGAACTGACATCGTACAAACATTTCCTCTTTGTAATATTAGTATAGATAAAAAAATCGTTTTTAATTTAAAATTTTCTGACTTACATAAAAATTCTTCTTAAGTTACCCATTTGTGGTGCCCTTGCTCTAAAAGATATTCTTTGATGGAAGTAGTTGATCTTGAAGATGTTCTTTATGGTACTACCTTGAAGATGATCTCGATGGTAGTAGTTGTCCTTGAAGATGTTATCGATGGTAGTAGATGATTTGAAGATGTCATTGATGGTGGGGATAATAGGTTTCATAGCTTATTTGCACATTTTATTTGTAGTTTTTGTATAGATTATTGCTCATCAAGTAATAACTTTTGCGCAGATTACTTATAGTTTTTTGTATAGATTATTTATTCGTCAAGTAGTAGTTTTTGCACAGATTCTTTGTAGGTTTTGTATAGATTATTTAAGCGCATTAAATATTGGTTTTGCACGGATTAAATTGTTCTTTTATTTTTTATTGTTTACACTTAATGTTTCTTACTTTTTGTGTTTATATAAGTTAGGAATAAGAGATATCATTATTATAATCATTGTTTTCACTCATAATATCATTATCATCATCATTATCCCCACACTATTTTCGCTGACGCCATATCCGCTCCCACACTATTTGGCTGATGCAATATGGAACGATACTCTTTCCCAATATAAAATACAAAGACCCTTTGTCACGTATGCCAATATCATCGAATCTTCGAACATCTGAAGTTCGAAGTGATCTGTCACGTACGCCAGCATAGTGAACATTTTGTTGTAAGTTAAGTTAAGCTGAGTTCTTAATGATACTCAATAAAAAGCGCATCGCGCTGCCATAAATAACGATACTTAATAAAGCCACATAATGGCGAATAAATAAACTAATTATTATTTTTTAAAGTTTATAAAGGATTGTTTTAATTTCAAAAAAAAAGTGTTATAGGCTTGGCTCCGAAGTAGTACTTATGAAAACTACAAAACGGGGGGCTTAAATCCAGCCACTAGAACCGGTAGTGAAAGTAAAAGAACCCATATAAACACAAAAAAAAAATTATAATAATTAAAAAAAATCAGCCAAGTGTGAGTCGGACTCATACACGGAGGGTTCCGTACCATCGTATAAGAATTTTCGCTCAAAATATTAAATTATGTGTATATATAACAGCCTAAAAGTATACTACATTTAACAAATTAAAAGTATACTAAAAAAACATTGTTAAACAGAATTTTAAATTAAAGAAGAATTCTTCTAAAAATGTGTATTTTTAATATTTCACACAAGTGAATTACACACTCTGTGAAAATTTCTACTCTCTACCTATTACGGTTCATGAGATAGAGCAGGAGTCGGACGGACGGGCGGACGGACGGCGTAAGCTTAGTAATAGAGTCCCGTTAGCTCCCTATGGTTACGGAACCCTAAAAAGGGAAAAAAGAACACAAACAAATTAGAACGAAGTGTAAAAGAAAGTGTTCCGTTGTACGTTCTATGAAGTCAATTCTATTGTATTCATCTACGCCTAGGTTCCACACAATTGTAGCCAGCATAATGTTGTAGACTCGTTTTCTTCCGCAGAGAGTAGCTATACTTCACTATTGCGGGAAATCGCTCCTTCATCATCTCGTGCATATTTTAGATGCACGGTAGGCTGTGGACACGATATAACAATAATAATAATAACTCAAAGGGAAAAATCAACAATACTTCAACTATAATTTAATCAACAACAAATTACATCCATTTTAATACTTCTGTGTCTTGCAAATAAATTAAGTCTTAAAAACAAGAAGAACCGATTATTTTAACTTCACCTTCAACTACAACATAAACTACAACTTTATTTACACCGTCAACTACAAACTTCAACTACACGTTCAACTACAACTAAGACTTCAACTCACGCTTCGATATCTGGACTAGGAAACCATGCTGCTGTTACTTTCGTAAGAAGCAAATAGTAGTTATTTTTCAAAATTAAAAAAGAAGAAAAATATTATAAAGTAAGAAAAGAAAACTTTACGAGATTTCTCAGGCAAGTCTGGAGAATTTAACTCTTGGCGCAAGGCCGTAGATAGAATCTTAACCCTATACGAACAGAACAAAGTAGTCATGGTAATGACTCTATGATAATGAGTCTATGATAATGAGCAACCATTTTCTGAAGATATGCCTTATGGCGAAGAAAATGCAGTAGCTCTGGATCCACAAGGATATCCACAGGACTATCCGCAAGATTACAATATTGAAGAGATCCCCGAAAATATCGAAATTTCTTACAATGACAATATTAATTTTTTAGACTAGCTTCCTCCACTCTTTTTATGCATTCCGAATGAAGAACGGGAAAGTGCCTTAATTTCTTTTAGATATCGGATCGACCAAAAATTACGTTAAACCCGAATTCATAAGGTAACAAAACCCAAATGAAACTGTAAAGTCTGTTGCTGGACAATCCGAAATAACACAGCATGCTAACATTAAGATTTTTAATGATGAGATCAGTGAAATACAATTTTTCATATTACCGGATCTGCAGACTTTCGATGGTATCATCGGAAACGATACCCTAAAGACCCTTAAGCCATAATTATATCGAACACAACTATTTTACTTTACTCCAAAAATACCAATATCCTCTTGAACAACTAGAGTTTGTATCTGTTAGTCACCTACAACTTCGATTAAATTATATGACAGAAAACGAGAAGGCTTTCAGGGAAATCATACATTCTTGTCCCACACTTTTCTCCGACCCAGATAAAAGTTTAACTTTTGTCACCAATGAACTATGGTCGGAAATTGCTTTTTTGGCATAAAGTCAATATTTTCATGAAAATATATTTGTATTTTAACTAATTATTCGTAAATTACATAGCCCAAGTACAATTAATTGAAATTAGAAAATGATCTGGTGACAGCCCTATTGCCTTAATATGGTTGCAAAGTGCACTGTATGTTAACCTGTTTCTTTTTGTAAACAATGCGGAAAACTTTTTCTAAACTTTATAGTGCTGGCAAATTGATTCGAGTAAATTAAAAATTTCTGCAAAATATGGAAAAAAATTTCAAGGTATGTGGGAAGTGTATAATATATGTTTAATGTGAATATTTGTCAATTTAAATTTGTGTGAATTGTTTTAATTATGTGTTATAATAGAAAAATCTAACCAACTTGAAAGTGTCTCGTGGATTGAAAACTAACTTTTTGCCAATTTGTGCCGAAATGTAAACATTTGCGATTATAGTTTAATATGTCTATTTAAATGTGTTATTTATGTTTTTTGCCCAATTTTGCCCATTTACCAAATTAGGTGTTCTTGAAAACCTCCATACAGTTTTAATTGCAATTTCTTGCGAATATAATATTGATAACTTCAAATTCCACCAATTCTGTAAAAAAAAATCTTTGGAGTCTTATGTGTCTACGTATCCATGGTACCCGATGTCGCTAACAGTTCATAAGATTTTAGTTCACGGTTACCAAATTATGGCTGTATCTCTTGTTCCTGTCGGTTGCCTTGGCTAAAATGCATCAGAAGGGCGCTTCGAGACGGTATCATATGTCCCTCCAAATCACCATACAATACTCCAGTATGGGTAATTCCAAAAAGAAACAGATGCTTCAGGAATAAATAAATATCGTATGTCATTGATTATAGAAAACTCAATGAAGAAATCATACCTGATAAATATCCAATCCCGGATATAAATACAATTTTGACTAACATAGGGTCAAATAAATATTTCTCTACTATTGATCTGAAGAGCGGCTTCCATCAAATAGCCCTCACAGAACTAAATATTGAAAAGACAGCTTTCTCTGTTAATAACGGAAAATACTAATCTGTAGTTCAAAGAGAGCGGACGTGTTTTTTTTGTTCTAACAAATATTTAAATTTTTACTTTTTTATACTTCAATTTGTAATTGATACTGTTTTTATTATTGTGCACAAATTATTTTGATCGTGTTTTCGGGTTAGCTATTGGTGCATAAGTTTTAAAAGTTTTAAATTATTTAATTATTATCATTTATTTAATCTTTGGTTTTGTTCTGTGTAATTTGTTGCTTTTCCAGTGCTTAGCGTTGTAAGTAAATTTATTTTTTTATTTTTTTGTTGTAATCTTTGCTTTGCATATACTTTTGCTTCTCTTTAATGCTCTTTCATTCTTTCTCCCTTTAAAAATACTCTTTTTTCTTGTGTGCAGTGAGATTTAAATTAATTTGCGCTAAATATTTTGATTGTAGAAAACATAATTACGTATCAACTTATTTTTTTAATTATTGTGCATTGCATTTTAATTTTTTTTTGGAATTTTATAAATGCAAATTTTCCTTTAATTAGCGTTTATAAATTCTTGGTCTTGTTTATGTGCATTTTGTTGTTTTTTGGTTTGCTCTCAAACTGGTTTTGGTTTACATTTTGCTCTTATACTTAGCACAGTGCCTGCGGAAAGTGTGCATTTTTCTTTTAAATTTCATTTTTGTTTTTTAATTATATTAAACATTTATATTTTTAATTGAAAATGCATTGTTGTATTATAAAGTGTAAAAATAAATCATTTACTCCGCACTGTTGGTTGTGTGATAATGCGACCATGTTGCCTGTGCGGATATCAATGGAAGAATTGCCGATATTATTGATAAAAATATCGGCCTTCTCTGGTCTTGTCCTATTTGTCGGTCTGATGAGATAGACTTTCGTAAATCTGTTACGTTAATGCGTAATGCTTACAATGATCTAGAGAAAGACTTTCGGCGCTTGAATGATAAGTTCACAGCTTATGATAAGTCTTTTAAAGATATTAAAATCTTTGATTTATCGCCTAAACGAAAACGGCGTCCTTCGCCCAAATCAAAAACTTCTTTGTCACTTTTAAACATACCACCTCCATCAACCCCCACTATTTCTATACCTACCCCCACTATTTCTATTCCTACCCCCACTATTTCTATACCTACACCTACTTTTACTACACCAATGGGGCAGATGGAACTACCGGTGAACTTTCATAAGAATTCTTATGCATCTGTTGTGCAGCATGTTACGGCAGAAATAGCACCTACTAGCTCAAACACTCGAGCTTCAATTGGTCCTAAGCAACTTGTCGCTGTTTCTCCTTCTAAATCTATTTTTGTGTCTAGTTTAAGTGAAGATACTTCGGAAGCCGATATTAATCATTACATTCTATCTAAACTGCCAACAATTTCAAATGTGAATACCACTAAGTTTAAATTTTCTTTTAAAAGGACAATTTTGTCTTTTAAAATATCCGTTCCCCCTCAATACTGTAGTGAAATGTTTGGTCCAAACTTTTGGCCGACCAGCTGTGTTGTTCACGAATATAACTTAAAAAAACGTGTAAACACTGATGTCATTGCCAAACTCACCCCAACAAAGTTTACAAAAAACTGATTTCTAGTCGCCCTCAAGCAACCCTTCGTATGAATCCATCTAACCTCAGTTTCATCATACATTTTCAGAATGTCAGAGGTTTAAACTCTAAACTGAATAGACTTTTGACTAATTGTTTCTTTATTACATTGAGTTTATTTGTGTAAAGATTTCATTTTCCAATTCCAATTTATTTATTACATGTTCCTATATACCACCTGCTTCTGATGACTCTGTTTTCTTATCACATCTGACAGCTATTAAGAAAGTTTTGTCTTTTATCAAAGATACTGATAAGGTCTTAATCATGGGAGATTTTAATCTTCCAAATATTTGTTGGACAGCTTCGGATAATTGTAACTCTGTAATATCATCAGTAAGCTGTGAGTTTGTCGACTCATTGCTGGATCTTTCCTTTCAGCAAGTAAACTACATAGCTAATAACATTAATCGAATTTTAGATTTTATACAACAATGAAAAATCATTTCAAATTATGTGTTCCGAAAACTGAAATATAACTCACATACGCCACCTTGGTTTTCTCGTGATTTAATTAAATTTAAGAATTTAAAATATTGACTATTTAAAAAATTTAAAAGGTCCGGTTTGTCTGCTGATTATACTAATTACGATATATCCCGCTATTATTTTCAACACCTAAACAATTTCTGCTATCAGTCATACGTGATAACTTTATAACTTTATAACTTTACTAACATGAAGCGCAGGTTGGATATATTCCTATCCTGTATGAAATTAAAGGGTGATGAATGTTGCAGCGATGGAGAAATTTCCAATCTTTTTTCGAACTTTTTCCAAAGCACTTACACGAATTTCAATAATGATTGTAATAGTCCATACCCATATCATATTCATCAATTTAATATACCAGTTATTGATTGTGATACAGTATAACAATATTTAAAATCTTCTAAATTAACATTTTTACCGGGACCAGATGATGTACCTAGTTGTATTCTAAAGCGATGTGCTGATGCTTTGCATAGACCAATCTGGAAATTGTTTGACTTATCTCTGAATACATCTGTATTACCTAATATTTGGAAGCAGTCCTATCTTATCCCCCTCCACAAAAAAGGCAGCAGAGCTAATATATCAAATTACCGTGGAATTGCTAAGCTTTGCGCTATTCCGAAATTGTTTGAACATATTATCACAGATCAGGTGCAGTATTTCGTTCTTCCTTTATTAAGTACTTCACAGCACGGTTTCACCAAGAAGCGTTCAACTTCAATCAACTTATTAGAATTTACTTCGTTGGTTAATTGTAGTTTTTCACAACAACATCAAATGGATGTCATTTACACAGATTTTAGTAAAGCTTTTGACAGTGTTTGTCACTTCGTACTTCTTAAAAAACTGAATACCTTTGGTTTTCCTCCCAAGTTAGTTAACTGGATATCATCCTATCTAACTTCCAGAACCCAAAGAGTTTTAAAACAGCTATATCTAAGACTATTCGTGTAACTTCTGGTGTCCGTCAGGGTAGCCACCTTGCCCCATTATTATTTAATATTTTTATAAACGATTTGCCATCTGCCATAAAGCATTCTAATGTCTTAATGTACGCTGATGATGTTAAGTTATGCCTATCTATTTTATCTCCTGTCCAACAAATGTTTCTTCAAGAAGATCTTGATTCCTTATCTCAGTAGTTCTCTAAAAATCATCTTTCGCTTAATTGTGACAAATGTAAAATTATGTCCTTTTACCGCAAAAATTTAATTGTAAAAAGCTACCACATTAATGATCACACTCTAGAACTTGTCACACAATTCAGTGAACTGGGTGTGTTGATGGATCCAAAGCTGCATTTTGGGTCGCATATTTCTTGTATCACATGTAAAGCTAGAGGTGTTTTAGGATACATTAAACGTTGGTCTAAAGAGTTTAATGATCCTAACACCACCAAATTATTATTCACTTCATTGGTTAGACCAATACTTGAATATGCTTCATGTGTATGGGATCCACAGTTTAAAAAGTATAGTGATAGTATTGAGTCTGTTCTTGCTTTTTGCACTGCGTCACTTACACTGGGATCCCAATATAAACCTTCCATCTTACCAAAGCCGTCTTAAACTAATCCGTCTCCCGAAATTATCCAGTCGCAGAACGACTCTTGGTGTCATATTCTTGCACAATCTAATTGTAGGCAGCATCTTTTCCCCTTCCTTGCTTGGTAGTATTAATTTTAATGTTCCTTCTCGGGTTACTAGGAATTATTCTCCTATACTTGTTGGTACATGTAAGACTACTTATTTGCAGCATGATCCTTTTCGTGTTTTATGTCAATCTTACAATCTATACCTTGTATCTAATTCTATTTCTTCCGATCATCTAAAATCTAATCTCTTAACTCTCCTTAGCACATAGTTTTATTTTAACTATTTTAACTTTATTTAAATTTATCTTTATAGTGCTTTATGATTAGTATAAATGGCTGATGACTTTAGGTCTGTATTCGTATAGTAGTCAATTAATTTCTTTTGCATGTTACTTACCTCCAGTAGTTCAGTACCGAAGTGACTTGTGGTCGATACCCAGTCTTGTTCGGTTTTTAATGGACCCCAGCTCGCGCGGGCTCTGGGGGGGAAAGTGGCGTGGGATAGAAAGTAGTTTAGAAAAAAAAAAAAAAAAATAAAAAAATTGGTCCTTATACCGAAAGCTGGTAAGCCACCCAACGAGGCTTCGTCGTATAGTTTGGTATCTTTGCTGGATACTGTGGGCAAAGTTTTTGAAAAGACTGGAGCAGCGGAGCAGAGTGTGGGCGGGAGTGGCACTCTCTATGAAACCGAGTTTGGCTTTTGAAAAGGCCGCTCGACAGTAGACGCGATTAAAAAAGTGGTCGGTATAGCAAAACAGGCAATACAAGGCGAGGTGGCTGTTTGGGGACAAAGAGTACTGCGCAGTCGAAATTATGGAAGTAAAAAACTAAATTCGTTTTTTGCTAACTGGCTGCACATTAAAGGGTCCGTTCGTAGAACAGGAGCGCCAATGTCCTACTTGTCGGAGAGGTACCTGCACTACGATAGCGACGAAAGAAAGAAAACAAAGTTACAGCGGGGGTTCCTCAGGGTCCGGTACTGGGCCCGCATTTATGGAACCTAATGTATAACCAGGTCTTGCTGTTGCAGCTTCCCGGAAATTGTACTTCGGTAGGTTTTGCAGATGACCTGTGCCTCATAGTAACGGGTATGGAGATAAGGGACATAGAGCAATCTGCAAGCACCGCTATTAGCGCGATTACAACATGGCTTAAGTCATCGAAACTGTCCATGGCAGAGCAGAAGACGGAGTTGATTCTGATCACAAGTAGAAAGCGTAAAGATTTCTGCTCTGTACGAGTTGGCGAGCATGAGGTACCGTCCAAGAAGGCTATAAGGTTCTTATGTGTAATGCTAGATAGCAGGCTATCGTATAAGGAGCACCTGCTATATGTGAAGCATAAAGCTGCAAGGGTCAAGAATGCCTGGATGCTTCCAAACATAGGAGGCTCTAAGGCAGACAAGGACCGGATATTAGCAAGAGTGCTAATATCCATTATGCAGTACGCTGGGTAGAATCGCTCAGAACTACAACGTACTCGAAAATCCTTTCGACCACCTCGCAGCGTTGAGAACAGTATCGGGTTTTCGAACTATCTCGGATGATGCGGCATTGGTGCAAGCGGAGACATATTGGCTGATGAAATGCGCAGAATCTATGAAACGTGTCATGGGCGTCCAGACAACGGTGCAAGAAGGTGGGAGTGGCAAATGAGGAGAGATGGCTAAGCGCTGTGAATGGATCATACCGGACATTGCAAATTGGTTGAGCAGAAAGAACGACGAAACCAACTAGCATTTAACCCAGTTCTTGTCTGTACATGGCGGCTACAGGTGGTACCTGTACAGGTTTGGCCACGACAACACACCAAGGTGCTCTCTGTGTGACGAATCGGAGAACGCTGAGCACGTAGTTTTCCAGTGTGTTTGGTTTCCTGTTCCAGTAGGCTATCCGCATGAACCAAAAAAATACGTTGTAGTTCATGTTAGCATCTCCGGCCAACTGCGACCGGATTTGTGAAAGTGTGACAGATGTCCGGCTAGAGTTTCGTCGACCAATCTTCCTCCCGACATAATATTTGACACGATTTCCGGGGGGAAAATAGGACATGGGGCGGGAGTTTTAAACGAGGTTAAAGTCCCGCACTCCGGTGTAAACCGGACAGGCTTTCGATGCTTTCCTTCCGATATAAAAAAAAAACGCTCGAGCAATCCACGTTGAATAGTGAATCACTATTAGTGCAGCGCTTATCTATCACAGACAATGAATAAAGTGCATATGAAGTCAAAACAACACTTGCGTTCACTTCGATCACGCTTACTAATTATCAAAAATGTTTGAGAATCTCTTTATCGTTAATTCTTCTTTAGAACTCCATCCAAAACGAGTCAATACAGAGGAAAGCAAAAGCCACGTTGTAACTGTTTCTGTTAAACTGTGCAAACCAGAATCTACGCTACATTTGAAGCACACAGATAGCAAATTCTGTACAGCTACGATAAGAAACCTTGAATCTTTAGGTTCAATTTTGGGCCCAGATCAAGTTTTCTTTTTATCTATGGATGACAAAGCAAACGTGCCATTAGGTATTACAACAACACACTCCCAAGCACCAATATTAATGAACATTAACTACCGTGTAAAATTATCGGATCATGATTTCGTGGTCGCTGAAAAGCATAAGCTTATTCCCTCGTTTTATGCAGGTATTATAATAAAGGAAGATGGTGAAAGGAAACCTGAAACTTACACACTCATGGCCTACATACGTAGCGATTCGTAGTGGAAAACATTCTTCCTCTAATGCAGAGACTCATGCCACAGACATAAATAGGCTGTCTGAAATATCTTCTTTCGAAAATTTAATCAGAGTTCGAGACGGTTTTGTAAAAGTAGTATTTATTTTTACTTGTGATGGTGGTCCGATGAAAATCCGCGATATGAGAGAGTTATAGTTGTACAATATTTCAAAGACTTTGACTTCGCTGCAATTTTTTTTTTTTAATTCCTTGATTAATGTACGAATACAAGATATCGCTCCTAATCGGATCATAGGGTAGAATAGCCACAAATTCTCCAGGCAGATGTGCGTTTAATAAAGTGGAACGACAAATGGCGCTTCTTAGCCGTAAACTTACTGGTGTCATATTAAAACATAACAATCTCGGTACACATCTTAATTCCAGTAAGGGCACTAAAGACTTTTTTTTTTTTAACCACTACAACTACTTTCTATCCCACACCAC
>JAWNKV010000251.1:0-121277 GCA_035041805.1 Amiota mariae
TTAAGCTAATTAGTAAGCATAAACATGTAATGCAAAGGCTATATGCCACTCATGTGCTGTCTAATATGTTTGACACAAATGTACCAAATTTGTTAGTAATGTATGTACATACCGTATTTATCATTTCAAAAAAAAAAAAAAGGAAATATTTTACAATACAAAATGAAGCTGAGAAAGAAAAAAACAAAACTGCAAAAATTGCTTAAAAAACAAAGCTGCGATTAATAGCCGGTTATTTTCTTTCAAAAACCGGTTTAATTGTACCGAAAATTTTCTTTCGGTTAATCGTAATAATCGGTTATTTACTCGAATAATCGAAAAATACAACACTGCTAGAAGTTTATTTCGAAATTGATGCAATATCGACTGAAGTGAAAAGTGGAATAAAAAGAGAAATTACAGAATAACCAGAGATACGAATTAAATAAAAAAGTAATGGCTTCTGTTCGTAGTACGGAAATATTTTGAAGAGTGTAAATAATAGTGGCTTTACAGTGAGCCAAGACTCGAATCTATGAAGATGCGACTATGATTCGAGTTCCATTTGACAACAAAAACAGGGAAAATGACTAAATTGATGGGTTGATGTTGTAAAGTGATTCGATTGAGAGATGCTCTCAAATAGATATGCTGAGATTCGGTTTTTTTATTGGTCAGTCTTAACAGGGCTGGGCAATTATTCCATGTAGGTTGGCAGCATTTTCATATTTTCGTCGTTTTTGTGATTGTCATGTGTCTTCTTCTTCATTTTTTTGCGCGCCGCACTTAATACAGCTGTTCATTGCACAAAACAATTTGAAAAAAATTTTATATTGTAATTTTTTCTTTAAATATTAATAAAGTAAGTAGCAGTAATGAAAAAGGAAGCTGCAAGAATTATTTGCATGCACTGCGAATTGTTCTTAATCATTTATTTTTCACACAATTTCCATTTTAATTTCTCACAATTAGCCACAACGTTCTATTTATATGTATAACCAAAACAAAAAACATCTGACTGCTTAAAAAAAAAACAGTGTAAACACCTAGTTTTAAAACTCCTAATTTAAAGCATAGTAACCACGCAATAAGAAGACTGCGGAGAAATATTGTTTCAACTCAAATATTAACAGGCTAAAAGTATAATACAAACAAAAAAAAGTTAAACAAAAGATTGAATTAAAGAACAATGCTTCTAAATTTTGTCGTAGTAGTATTTGTCGTTCTACACACAAGTGAATTACACACTCTATGAAAATTTCAACTCTCTACCTATTACGGTTCATTAGATAGAGCAGGAGTCGGACGGACGGATGGCATAAGCTTAGTAATAGGGTCCCATTAGCTCCCTATGGGTACGGAACCCTTTAAAATTAATAATTAATAAATACAGTCGGACTTCTATACAATGAAGCTCTCTCTCCCTATTATGAATTTATTTCAAGTACAGGGCATTTTCGTTCTACTTTTAGTGTATTTTGATCTCCTTATAATGAATTTCCATACAGAGCATTTTTCTCTACAATGAACAAGTTTTGCAGCTGGATATTTAATTCTCATAAGTTTATGTCTCCATACAATGTTTTTTTAAACAATTTTCTACTACACATATTAATACAATAACACTGTTTACCGAAAAAAAAGTAAAATATATGTATTGTAATTGTGTTCTGGAGAGAGATTCAACAATTTTAAGAGCCAACAAAATCGACGAATTTGTTTTTGTACAATCGTACAAATTTGATTGAGATTTATTGTTGGGGATACTAACAAATAAGAATCAGCCAAGTGTGAGTCGGACTCGCACATGGAGGGTTCCGTACCGTCGTAAACGATTTTTTGCTTAAAATATTAAATAATTTGCATATTTAACAGCCTAAAAGTATACTACAATTAACAGCTTAAAAGTACACTACAAAAAAAATTGTTAAACAAAAGGTTAAATTAAAGAACAACGCTTCTAAAAATGTGTATTTTTAGTATTTGTCGTTCTACACACAAGTGAATTACACACTCTATGAAAATTTCAACTCTCTACCTATTACGGTTCATGAGATAGAGCAGGAGACGGACGGACATCGTAAGCTTAGTAATAGGGTTCCGTTAGCTCCCTATGGAAAGAAGTTCGAAAGATGATATGCAGACTCAAACTACGCATTGGGATGAAGAGGACTTTCTTTCATTTAGAGAAGTTGCAAACATTGATGCATCATTTGAGCCCTACGCCAATGTTGATATTGATGTGCAGACCATGGTCCGATTAAAGTTTCTTCTTTAGCGAGGTGTAAGTCCAAAAAAAGTGTTACGGAAATCAAGATGATGATGCTTGAGAGACTTATATACAAATTTGCTTGTACGAGTACGTCTGTATAGAATAAGTGTTTCTGCATGAGCAAGAGAGAGAGGGAGAGAGATGCTTTACTTATGTTTGCTTACTTGCTGCTGTTTGGTTTTGCGCATAATATAACAGCAACAACTGCATAAACTGAAGTTTACAGACTGGTAACATACCATTTACAGATTATTACAAAACAGCTTTTTTAACAGCGAAGCTTTCAATGAGCTTTTTTTGTGATATTTTTGAGAATAGGTCGGTTAAGCAAGTGCTTGTACATAAAGCAGCTACATACATACACACTATCTTTATATACTATACAATATATAAAAATGAATCGCTAAAAGTGTTGGTAAGCGCATATCTCGATAACGGCTGAACCAATTTTGATGATTTTTTTTGTTGCACTCATGGAGTCACGTAGATTGTTTTGGAGATACAGACAGTTTTTTCCTTTTTTAATATTTACTCATTTGGCGCAAAATATACTGAATTTTAATAATTTTTTTTTTTTTTTTAAACAAATAAATCCTAATTTACAAAATTGCATACATGCATTTTTTAGTATTATGTTTTTGCAAGGCCAAGCACAAAACGGTTTTTACGTTTTTTCGTTGTTAATGATGTGCTCTTCTTACATTTTCTTTAGTTGTTTTTATTGTTGTATTTTTTCCTCTCATTTATTAATAACTGAGAACGCTCACGAGGATGTGTTTAGTCTCTTTGTTGTTAATACAATATTTTCGAAAACCATACATAGCATTTTCGTAGTTATTGCTTTGCTGCTTCTTGATTTTTGTTTTGTTGTTGTTCTTTTTGTATTTTATTGTGAATATGACAATGTTTATGCTAACATGAGGGAGACTGCAATTCACAAAACTAATGATTTACGTTGTATTTCTCATCTGAAATTCTATAGTATTGTAAAATTTATACAACGAAAACAGTCGAAATCAATAAATTAAATTTTAAAAATCAAAATGAAATTTCCGGTGATTTGAAGACATACATACAAATCAATTGATTCCAAGACTAACCAAGATGATGTCGTTAAATATCCTACCGAATTTTTGAACCCGCTAGATTTGTCAGTACTGCCGCCTCACAAAGGGCAGAACAAAAAAAAAAAAAAAAATTAAAAAAAAAACAAAAAAAAAACGGTAAAGTGCTTTCGGGAAGCTTAGTACAAACAAGAACAATTTTATCGGTGTTTATTTTGTGGTTATTCGCAATTAAACAAATTCGGCTAATTGAACTTTTTACTACCCTAACTGATTGTTTATTTTCGATGTATGTGCATTTATAAATATACAAAGAACAGGTGGGATACTGTATGGACATATACCTGTAAACAAGAGCTAGTTTTCACGTGCACTTATTTTCTTCGGTTTAGTTTTCGCATAATATTCGTAGTGTCAGCTTTCCAAATTATCTGTTGTTTATAGGAGAGCGCATATATAAATAAGCACAGTTTCGACTTCACATACTTTCTGCATATACAAGTGTACAGAAATGCCGTTCGTTGTGCGTTTATCAGTTATTTTTCTATATTTTCGGGTATTGAACTTTCTTGTGCATTTTAATTATCTTCTTCTCTTTATACAATATTTTGTTGTTAGTACATAGAACAATTTAAAACTGTATTAGCATTGCCAATAAAAGTTTGTAGGAAAATCGTTGTTGTTGATCAATTACAATTCATTAGTATCAAAATGTACACGCAAAAGCATACAAACAATTTTATAAAAACAACGGTTTGACGTAGATAAAAACAATGCATTTATATATAGTTCGGTGCGTACGGTATAATAATCGGAAATGTCCTTTCGCGTTTAAAATATCGGTGAAATTGCAAAAATTCTAAATCAAAAATAATAATAAAATCAAAAATAATAGATTTAAGGTTCCGGTAAAAATAAATTCTTATTAGTCAACAAAATTAACTTTATTCTTTAAGCATAAAATTATGATAATTTTATTAAATTGTAGCATTGATTAGCTGTTATTTATCTCATCTGTAACTCTTAACTCTTAACTATAAATTATAATTTTGTTTAATTTGTTAAATTTAACTTATGTTTTGTTAGAATATTTCATCCAATCAGGAATTTATTTATTTAATTTTTTTAATAATGTACATACACACACAATTTTAACCATCTTCTACAAACACCATGGTCGTCGCAATTACATCGCTATCACCTCATGCCCCAAATTCTCATCGATCTTCGCAAGCCTAGGGACATCGTACGGTATTGAATTCGTCGGAATGTCATCAACTCCAGTATTCGGCTGGACGCTAGCAACCCCAGCACTCGATTGAGCGCGACTCTCTCTCACGCTCAAAGAGACGAAGGATCACCGATTACCGATGACGCCGACGATAGTCAGTCGACACCAGACAGTCAGCGAGTATACATAGACTGCTATTTGTATAAATTAAAGAATTTCGTAATAAAGATTTGTTGTTGTTTCTAAGTGCGAGTTTTAATTAACATATAAAGACTAGCGGGTTGTTACATTGACGACGAGGATGGGATTACCAATCAAATTCTCCATTAATCCAAACGTTAAACCAATCCAGCAGCCCATGAGGCGCATACCGATAGCACTGGAAGACAAGGTTGAGGCCAAATTGGAAGAAGCGCTTTGCGTTGATATTATTGAGCCAGAGATTGGACATTCTCCATGGATCTTCCCTATTTTCATAGCGTTCAAAGAGAATGGAGAGGTTCGAATATGTATACCATGAGATTAGCCAATAGAGCAATCCTAAGATAGAATTATCCATTGCCAGTCTTCGAAACATTCATGACCAAGCTAAGGGGTGCAAAATACTTCTCCCGACTGGACCTCAAAAATGCATACCACTAGTTAGAATTGGATGAATCCAGTAGGGGTATAACGACGTTTATAACTCCTCTACGCCTATTTCGATAAAAAGAGGTTAATGTTCGGAGTCAACTCCGCGCCCGAAATCTTTCAAGGAGACTTGAGGAATTGCAAGCACCATGTCCCAATATAATGAATTACATTGATGATATAATTATATTCGGAATCAATGAAAGTGATCATGATACATACTTTAGAAATCCCAAAAACAAAGAGGAAACCCGGAGTTTCTTGGGTCTGGTCACTTATGGAAGAAAGTTCATACCAGATTTGGCCGACCGTACTGAGTCATTAAGATGTCTACTGAAGAAAGACTGTAGATTTGATTGGGGGGAAACAGAAAAGGAAACTTTCGAGGACCTCAAGCTTATATTTCAACCCCAGTAACAGAACGCGGTTGATCGCAGATGCCAGCCCAGTTGCCCTGGGAGCGGTACTGCTGCAATTCACGGAAGGCAATGAACCCTGCATAATCTCTTTTGCTAGCCGGAGTTTGTCCGACGTGTAGAAATTGTACTCACAAACCGAAAAAGAAAGTTTAGCGTTAGTCTGGGGGTCGAAAAGTTTTACTTTTACCTAACAGGACTTGAATTTGAACTGGTGACGGACCAAAAGCCTCTAGAGACAATCTTCAAGTCAACCTCTAAGCCCCCAGCTCGGATTGAAAGATGGCTTTTACGCCTGCAAGCATTTAAGTTCAAAATCATATATAAGGGTGGTAAGGACAATATCTTAGATGCTCTATCCCGACTGTGCGAATTATCACCAACAAATGCTTCCTGGGGCAAGGATGAGTATAATATTTAACGCTTGGGAAAATCCTTCTGAGAGGGACACGTCTGATCATCCTGACAACACTCCGTCCAAGAGTTCTGGAATTGGCTCACGAAGGTCCTCCGGGCGAATCAGCGATGAAACGCCGGTTAAGGATTAAGGTATGGTGGTCGCGCATTGATCGGGATGCTGAAAAATTTGACAAATCTTGCAAAAACTGCATGCTGGTATCACAACCTATGGGCCCAACTCCAATGCAAAGAACACCCTTCCCGACAAGCCCGTGGAACTCCATAGCTAGTGATTTACTGGGTCCATTACCAAACGGGAAATATGTCCTTGTCTTTATAGACTATTTTTCTAGGTACATGGAGCTAAAATTTTTACAGAGACTATTATCGGGGCCATGAAGGAAATATTTTGTCTATTGGGGTTTCCAAAGTATCTACGAACGGACAACGGCAAACAATATGTAAGCAAAATGTTTGAGCAGTATTGCAACATAGGTGGCATTCAGATAATAACGATTCCACCATACTGGCCTCAGGCTAATGGTGAGGTCGAAAACATGAACAAATTCTTAGTTGAAAGACAAAAAATTGCTTATAAAGGGTGTTTTTTAAGACCGATAGAACTTGCAATTGTAAAAAATAACACAAAAAATTAAATTTTAATCAAACAATCTTTTATTCGAAAGATCAATGCATGCTAATGCATTAACATTTAAAAATGATTTCAGGCATATGGGCACTGCGGCTGTTCTTGACGAAGCGCATTCTGGACGTTCTTAACATACTGTTGATGTTGCACTATCGGCAACAATACAACAACACTATGGCAACAGAAACGCTAACTATAATACCAGCAATAACAACAACACCACTAGCATTATCAACATAACATCACCAACAACAATAGCAGTATCAACTACATTTTTATCAGCATCGACACCTATAACAACAATAGCAACATAAGTATGACAAAATCATTTTTTTGTCTCGCAATAACACTCGACATTTGATAATTTTCGTTTCGCATAAAATTAAAGAATCGAATAAACCAATTAATATTAACAATTTGTAAATTAAAAAATAAGTAATCGAAGTTTGTTTTTGTTAATAAAGAAAAGGAAAACACAAAATACTGTTTGACTCAACATATATTTTGCTAGCTTTGGTGGGTGCCACCCATTACATTTTGAAAAAGGGATAAGATATCGATGCTATTATGCCATGTTTTGCTTTTTATAATTTATAAAATTTGTTCAAAACCCCTATTAAGACTTTCTTGAATAACTTCTATCAATACACCACAATATTGAAGGTTATCCATTTGTAAACTTCTAAGAACTCCTTTCATTCTCATTAGTTCTGGCATAAGACATTCGTAGTACGTATTTTTGTCGCTTGACATTTTGCCATGGCTGCAACATAAAGTTTTTTGCATGAATTACTTTGGAAATTGTATTAGACTTGCTGATATTAGTAAGCACAACTTCAATATTTTGAATAAGAGCTGAATATCTTTCACTTGAATCATTTCCATAGGTTTTTGAAAGCCTTGATCATATTTGTTCCATTGTCGTCAACA
This sequence comes from Amiota mariae, assembly GCA_035041805.1. Lineage (NCBI taxonomy): Eukaryota > Metazoa > Arthropoda > Insecta > Diptera > Drosophilidae > Amiota > Amiota mariae. The sequence continues at coordinate 7,571 of JAWNKV010000251.1, forward strand.
GTCTTTACGATTTTTGTGAACTTTAAATGCAATTCAGAATGAATTTCCACAATCAGCTCAGCTACTTTGTCGTAACTAAGCGTTCCCTGAAACCTCCTGCAAGCTAAAGTTACGCTTTTTCGGTCAAATGTATTACAATCAAGAGCTGGTGAGCCGTTACACCCAGATAGCTTCTATTAGATGATGACCATATATCAGCAGTGGTGCATTTAAAATCAACTTTTTCCAAAGCTTCTTTTGTATTTTCTACATATTCACCAATATGGTCTGCTATTCTTTTATTACATGTTTGCCTGCACATGATTTTTGGTGGAACAGTTAATTGCTGTGCACCTTCAATAAGAACTTTAAAGAAATCATTTTCTACAATTGATATAGGTGACATGGTATTCACTAAAAAATTCACAAGTAACCTGTCGAATATAACCGACTTCGGTAAGATAGCTGGTAAAGTGGATTGTTTCAATATTTTGGATGAAATTGATCCCCCACCAGCATCACCGCCACCAACATACTTTATCTTGTTGTTAAGAAATTGAGTTTTCATTTTCACAAACTACTATGCTAGTAGATCAGCATGTCCTTTTCTCTACAAAAGTATAATTAATAGTTTATTGTTTGAAACATAGAATATCTGCATTTAGATTATTTAGTACTTAGTAAGTAAAATCTAATTAATTTTGAAATCGAAAATAATTTCGTTTTACAAAATAAAATACAGATTTTAGTTTTACATACTTTTAAATGGTCGAAGAACACAAACGACTTCAGCGTTATTGACTAAAGTAAACAAAAAACATGATGTGAAATTTAAGAAAGTAATTATTGAAGAAAAGCGTATTAAAAGTTTAATTATTAAAAAAAGGAAGAATGTATTTTTATTATCATGTAATAAATTGAATTGGAATAACTTTTTAAATAGATAGGAAAGTCTGCCATCAAATTTAACATAAATACTGCAAAGAAATTGCCATTTACCAAAACAGTTTTTTTTACATCCACCACGCGATCAAGCAGTTCTTTTGGTTCACCAACCAGTTCTTTTCCCATTTACCAATGCGTTTTCTGTTAAAGTTGAAGTTTATCAACTTTTAATGTTGTAGCTTTCGCGACGAAGCTATGTAACTCACTCCATACGATTTTATACATTTCAACTTTTGTATTTCGCTGCACGAACGCACCAAAAGCCGATTTGCAAGATAACGTCCTTTGTGTATTTCCAGTTTGAAGCTGAAGTCTTTGAAACAGTATTTTAATATTAACGGAATGTTCTTGTCCCTCAAAAAAAATATTTTTTATCACTCATGCGAAGTAAATAAAACCGTAAATTGAACAAAAACAATTATATATAATTATATTAAGCCCTACACGGTCATGCATGCATGAACATGCATTTGTGTACGTGTGGATCGAAGTGATTGAAGGTGAGTATTGTTTGTTCACTTCTTGTTATCTTCTGAGATGAGCAGACGTCAAAATCAATGGCTCAATGCACTTCACAAACACAAAAATTTCAAAAACCCTCGGCACTTCACAAAATTTTTCACAATAGCGCACGCGTCTACTCACTTCAAAAATTCATTAAAGTGAGCACTTGTCCATGATGTAAGAAATAGAGGTGTCGTCAATTTTGTATCGTTATGTGTCGCTCTCTTAAAATGGTCCTTATTTATTATTTTTTACGCTGCACAGCACTATCATATGTTCATTGTTTACATATGTGATAATGTGCATACTCAACTGCCTCAAAATTATATGAAAAATAGAAAAATTGCTGTTTTATTGTTTAATTTATTATTTTATTCAATTTATTGTATGTCCTACGTTGGTTATTCGCTATTTTATTTTAATAACATTATTTTGAACACGATTTCACCGTCACCAACACAGCTGACCAAAGCGCAAACGATTGACTTTATAACAATATTTTTTACATTTTCAATGTATTTTCATGTTATGTTCAACACTTAATGCGTGTTTTTCAGCGTTTTAGTACACTGATATTCCTTATTTAGTAAAAATTGAGAATGAGCAATTTTTGAGAGCGTGGCATCACCTCTATTTCTTACACCATGGCACTTGTCTATACGTGTGTCTTTCATGCATACTTATCTTGTGAAGGGGTAAATGAGACAGCATGGTCAAAGAGAGAACAATGATGGTCAAAGAGAGAACTGAGAGAATAAAAGTTCGTTCACAGTGTTCTGTTGCGAGTTTCGGTGAACCGTTCACAGTCACCTATTGCGAGTTTGCGAGTTCTGAACATTATTTATTACTATAGACATATTTAAGTACTAATTGTGTAATAACATTAAATTGCTCACTCTTATTTAAACATCTTTGAAGTTTGTCCATAAACTCCGACGTGATAGAGCTTATTTCTTCAAACGAAAATAGATCAGCGTTCGATTTATCAGCTGACTCTCTTGTCGTCTTCATGTATGTGGATGGTGCTCTTTCTTGGCAGCCGACGAGAGCCTTCCTATAGCTTAGAGCAGGCAATTGACTTTGCATAAAAGTATTGATTTGATTGTCGTTTGCTACACTCGGCATAACTTGAGTATTTGCTGTAGTATTAGGAGCAGCGCTAGTGCTGTAATTATTGTGCTGGTAGCGGTAGTTACCGTTGCGTTGAGCTGGGTTGTTGTGGTTTAAGTATTATTTGGGGTTTGGCGACCTCTTTTGAATCAAAGCAATATACGAAGCCCGGCAAGGGCAGGCAGCGTCGGTAGAGGGGTGAGCACCTCTGCAGTTTGCACAACGAAGTATTCCTGTGTCTGGGCACGATGACGTCTTATGGCGACCGGCGCAGAAACCCCACGATGTAGCGACATTACAACTGTTTGACCCGTGCCCAAAAAGTTGACAGGTGTAACATTGTGTTAGTTTTCTAGGTGACTTTATTTTATATTCCCAGCGAACTTTAGTATGGTTGATATACGGATGGTCTTTCCCCAGATTTTGAAGAGTTGTGGATTTATTTACCAGATATACTACATACATACAACAGAATTTTAAACACAGCTCTTGTTATTCTTTCAATTGTTTTAACATCATTGCATTGTAGACCATGAGTAATGAACATTGTTTTAATCTCGTCATTAGGTAACTTATCTAGACCAGAGAGGACGGCTTTAAATGGCATAGTTTATCTGTTCTCATAAGAGAAAAACTCACAATTGTCGCTTTTGAGTTGATCGTAAATAGTGTTGTGGCGTCAAGGTTATTGACAAATATTTTTATGCCAATTGATATGGTTTTAATGTAATATGCGTCGATTTTGATTTTATTTAGCATATCATGAATATATCTGGAGCTTTTCTTAAACCCAGTAACAGGTGGAATTTTTACTGTACTGGAGGTACCTAGTCATCATCTTCAGGATCTATTATTTGTTCATCTACAGTATCCATGATAGTTGTAAGTGGGCGATAATGATTGGTGTAGCAACTATCAGCATTTGAAACAGTTGTATTTTTGTTTAATCGCATCATCTTATTTTTGCTTGACCTGTGTTCTTGTACTGTAGTCTGTGCCGTTTTATGTAATGTGCTTTGCTGCTTTTTGGTGTTGTTTTGCGTTTGTTCTGTCAGTTTGTTCGGTGATAGCGTTTTGCGGTTTATTTTATCGCTAGCACTTTGTACTTACTTTAGTGTTTTTGCTGTGGGCGTAACTGTTGCCGATGTGACCGATGATGCGATCAAAGCCTGATTGGGCGAATTGTTGTTGTTGTTGCGATTTTGTGTATTGGTGCTAGTTGTTGTCGCAGTAACTGTATGCGACGAAACGATCGTTGCAGTTGCTGAGTACATTGTCGTTGATGTTGATGCTGAGTTAGCTGTTGTTGTATAAGATGGGCTTTGTGTATTGTTTCTTGCAGTTGTTGATACAGATGTTACCGGTGTTATATCAAAAGGAGTATGCGGGGAAGGGCACTGCGCACTCCATGGTAGTGAGTGTCTGTTACTTAAGCACAGAGCGGGAGAGCAAGATATAGCTCTAAGCTCAGGCGAGTTTGTGCTTAGAATGGGAACATTATTTTTGTTTCTGTGTTCAGTTGAGACGAACGAGAAATAAGCGTTTCTCGTTGTCTTTTGGCTATTTTGATGAGCAAAGTACTATAGTTTTTACTTTTCCACTCGTATTATTGTATATGAATGTAAAAACAACATTTAGAAAACTTAAAAAAGTTAAATGCACACATATATTTGAGCGATAAACACGTCTTCACTGTTTGAATGCTCAACGAAGAGTGATTATCTTTATTTAAATAGTTATTTTTTTGCTTTGAATTGTAATTTTATTACTTATTTATATTAATGTGCTTGATTTGGATTCATCGTGGTTTCGGGTTAGTTGGTGGTGCATACATTTTTAAAAGTTTTAATATTTGGGTCATATAAAAAGTCTCCGCGGCTTTTTTGGTACATTTTCGAACAAAAATTTTATTTATTCAAAATAAATTTCAAACAAGTACATATTGGCCATTATTATCTATGACCTTTTACTATTTTCCGGGTAGCTTCATAATTCCATCGGTGTAAAACTTTTGTGGTTTATCAGCGAAAAACTTGGCCAAGTATTTTTCAGCGGTTCTTCGGTCGGCCAATTTTTTACCATGAAGAGAGTTTTGCAGAGATCAAAGCAAATGGTAGTCAGCGGGTGCAAGGTCCGAGCTATACGGTGGATGCATCAAAATTTCCTAACCAAGCTCCGTCAATTTGTTCCTGGTCATCAAAGATGTGTGTGGCCTAGAGGACCGAATTGACCGTTTCGCCACGTTGTAGCAGCTCATAATAGACAATTCCCTTTCAGTCCCACCGAACACTCAATATAACCTTGTATGCCATCAATCCAGGCTTTGAAGTCGTTTCTGGAAGGTCACCGATAGCGATACTTTGAATGTGGTTTCACCGCCTATCTTGTCGGTAGTGGCCCCTCGGAAACATATTTCCTATCAAGACTATCTTATGATACTACCTATGACGATAATAATAAGTATATTGCTTCCAAGACTAATTTTTCACAACCAAGGGATATTTCGTCGTTTAAGATTAGTGTGCCCTCCGAATCATTCGACGAAGTTTTTAATCCGAAATTCTGGCCTCCAAATAGGGTTGTTCATGAATTTGAACAGAAGAAAAGAAATAGACCTAGTACTGTTAGGCTTCCAGTGCACACTATTTCACATTCGGCTCTAAGCTCGGCTCCAAAAAACTAGCTTCCTGCCTTCATCATTTCTTTATAATATATCAAAATGTTAGAGGTTTATTGTCCAAGCTTAATAATTTGTATAGGGATAGTGTCTTATCTGAATTAGATGTTATAGCGTTTTCCGAGACATGGCTTCACTCTGGTATTCTTAGTAATTAAATTTTCTGTTCAAATTTCATCACATGTAGGACAGATCAGCCTATTCGCCGCGGAGGCGGTGTTCTCATTGCTATTGTCTCTCACCTTCGATCAGAATTTGTTGATGTAAACTGTTTTGCCAATATTGAGTTTATATGTGTGAGGTTATTTTTGCCTCATGAATCTGTTTATATATCGTGTTTTTATATTCCGACTAATTCCAATTTGGGAACCTATATGAGTCATGCTAGAGCTATTAAATCTGTCAGTAACATTCTTCGGCACCATGACTCTTTTATAGTGCTAGGCGATTTTAATCTCCCATTCATTTCGTGGTCCTGTTTTTGGTACCTCGAAGTACCCAGTTCCTACAGCACAACATGATTTCCAAGAAACACTGGTTGAAAATTCCTTATTTCAAATGAACTCTGTAGTAAATCATTAAAACATATCACTTGATCTTGTGTTTAGTAATGATTCCGCTGGAACTTTTTTGTCAAGATGCCAACCTTTAAGTATTCCTGAAGATACTTACCTTCCAACTTTGGAAATATCCCATTCTGTAACCCGTCCTGTTTCAGATTCTACATATTTTTGTAAGCGTCGAATTTGTTTTCGCAAAGTGAACTTTGTCCAACTAATTGAAGTTTTTATTGTACAATTGCAGTGATAAGACTACTGCTATTAATTTTTTCTATGAAGTTATATACAATATTTTTGATGCCTATGTCCCATATAACGCTGTTTCCAAATAAACCACCTTAGTTTACAAGAAGACTTTCTAAACTAAAGAACATTCAGTTGAGGCTACATAAAAATTTAAGAGTTCTGGCTCTTCTATAGCTTTTGCTAACTTTTGTGTGACCCGGCCTAATTCTCTTTCATTAAATAACCTTTGTTACAATAACTATCTCACACGTTGTAGACTGCAATTTTCACGCGACCCTAAGCAGTTCTATAACTTTCTGAAATCAAAACGCGAATTTTCTTTATTTCCCTCATCATTATATCTAGTTAATGAACATGGCCATACTGATTTGGGTATTGTAGATCTGTTTGCAAAATTCTTTCAATCCACTTATTCCTCTGAATCATATATTCAAAACCGGTATCCATATCCCATTTCCCATTGTAACATCATTGTTTCTCCTGTAATTAGGGCAGAATGTCTTCTCATAAATTTAAAATCGTTGAAATCGACTTACTCACCCGGCCCATACAAAATACCTAGTTGTCTGCTTAAGCACTGTGCTGAATCTCTGTGTAAGCCACTTTTCAAACTTTTCACTATATCATTTCAGAGCGCATCTTTCCCTCTTATCTGAAAGGAATCCTTTATTGTTCCCATACACAAAAAAGTTAACAAAGCTGACATATCCAATTACAGGGGTATTGCTAAACTTTCTGCAATCCCAAAATTGTTTGAAAAAATGATCACTTCAACCTTTTATTACTTTTGTAATACAATTATTTCTCCTTGTTAACACGATTTTATGAAAAAGCGATCTTCAACTACAAACTTGCTTGAGTTTACATCTTTTGTAAATCTTGGTTTTAGGGACAAACTTCAAACTGATGTTATTTACACTGACTTCAGTTAGGCGTTTGATTCTGTTAATCATAATCTGCTTGTGCATAACTTGGCCTTGTAGGTTTTCCACAACATCTTCTTTGTTGGATTGGAACTTATTTGAGGAATAGGGTTCAACGAGTGTTCACTCTTTCTGTTCCAGTCTTTGTCACTTCTGGTGTTCAGTTTAAAAGAACTGCTCCTTTGGTGTTCGTAATCCTTGAGCCCCACCAGCTACGTTTAGCATTGAAGTCACCGCCTGCAATAAACTTGTCATACATGGCCTGTGAAATATTGTGGCATGGAGGAAAGTATAATGACGCAGGCTTCAGTTTGCGGCGAAAGCTGTGGTGTGTGACTACTGCTGCCTGTGCCCAGGGAAGTTGGATTGGGTCTTGTTCAGCATATAAAATACCTGATTTAATTAGGATAGCAGAACCACCTCTCGCGTTGCCGCTAGGATGGTTTGCTTTGATGAGATAGCCTTGAGTTGAAGTAAAAACGTTGATTTAAATGAGTCTCCGCTACATGTAGCACATCGATATTCTTCGTTTTGATGTATTGTTCGACTTTGGGCCTACTTTTGCATAGGACGTTAGCATTCCAGATGGTTATTTTTAACTTTATTTGCATTACTTCAGGGATGAGAAGTTAGTCATCATCTGTGGTAACTGAGCGATGAGTTGGACTGACATTTGTTGGATTAGGATCTCGACCTTTTTCATGATAGATTCTTCATTTATAATTGGTGTTGTGCTGCATGGGGAAGTTATGTGATTTTGATTTTGCCTGGCTAGTGGAAATATGGCCCATTTGTTTGGCGTAACTGATGCCAGGGATGAGGAAATTGTTTGTGGATGGGGGAGCTTCTGCCATTGTTGTTGTTGACTTTGCCTTGAAATTGCCGTTGGGCTGTTGATTTATAAACTTTCATCCTTTATATGATGCCATGTGGTTTTTACCGCAGTGTACACAGCAGGCATACTCCTCCTTTCTTTTAGTGCAGTCAGACATGCGATGATCTTGAGCGCACTAAATGCATCTGAAGAGTTTGTTACAGAACCTTTGCGTATGCCAAAACTCCTGACATCTATGGCACTGAATCAAATCATCGAATTTGTTAGGTGGTTCATTGACCACAACCGCATTGCCTAACATTTTAATTTGAAAGATCTTCTTATTATTGCTACTTGGCTCTAGGTTAATAAAGAAAATTGACATGAGTGTTTTGCTGTTACGGTTCTTAGCGTTGGCGATGTCCCTCACCGTGTGACCCAACTTGCTTAACTCATTCTTAATAGCTTTCAATAATGTTGAGTAATGTAGGCCCTTAAGCACTGCCTTGTAGGTACGTTCATCCTTTAACTGGTATGTAAGGAAAACTGCGTTCTATTTTCTAATCACCTTCAGAAGGTCTTGGTACTGCTGCCTTCCCTTGAGCATAATTCTGACCTGGCCGTTTATTCCCGACTTATAAGTGTAGGAACCATTCTCTACAACTTTTTCAATGGAAGATCCCTTCAATGTCATTGAATCCATCCAGGAAAATTGGTGGCTGCTTCGGGGTCACCATAGCTGACTCTTCTTCCTCCTATAGTCTCATTATCAGGCTCAAGGGTTTTACCCAGCAGGGTAAAACGATTCGAGTTTGAGTCGTCAGGCTTACAGGCTGTATCCTTTACGCATGAAGGTCAAACGAAGTAATAAAAAAAAAAAGTATTTTCATTGTTGTTGTTTAACGTGAGATTAGGGAGTCGGAGCGAGAGAGAGAGATAGGGTGCACAACAACACATCGAGTTGACTGAAGCGTACACACATACAAGTGCATACATACACACAAAAACACTTTAGAAGTTTGCGAGTTCTGAAAAAAACTGAATACAATTGGGTTTAAGACATGACCCACAATCTCTAGGTGTTTAAGTTGGTTTGACTTATGTTCGCCTTTCATTGAAGAGAAACATATGTCTTTAAATGGAAACTTAAAAGACCACACGATTGGGTCATGTGTGCAACTTTGTTCTTATGTAATGTGATTTTTAAGCCATATTACATTTAATGCGCCTGACAACTCTGCACTAGTATGTGATAGGCGCGCCAGAAGAATGAAAATATCATACTTGCATATTGTCACATTGTATGTACACCCAACACTTTTTTTTACACGGTGGATGCAAAATAAAAAAAAAATTACTATGCAGGGAAAATAAGTGCAAACATATAAAAATTAAAATTAAACTAGAAATAAAAATCGATATAAAGAAAAAACGTATATAAAAATTTGGGAATTTCCCCAATTGCATTTTGTTTTAGTATACATTTACGAATTCGCTGTAATAGTGGCTTTACAGTGGCTCGAATCACGAAGATTCGGTTTTGTGGTTTACAGTGGTATTTTAGTATCACGAACAGCTGTTGTTTGTTTTGATTATACATATAAATGAAACGTTGTGGCTAATTGTGATAATTAAAATGGAAATTGTGTGAAAAATACATGATTAAGAACAATTCGCAGTGTATGCAAATAATTCTTGCAGCTTCCTTTTTCATTCTTGCTACTTATTTTATTGATATTTGAAAAAAAATTACAATTTAAAATTTTCTTCAAATTGTTTGTGCCATGATCAGCTGTTTTATGTGGGGCGCGCAAAAAAAGCGAAGAAGAAGACACATGACAATCACAAAAAACGGCGAAATTATGAAAATGCTGCCAACCTACATGGATTTCCCAGCCCTGTTAAGACTGACCATTCAAAAAAACCGAATCTTTGCGAATCTATTTGAGATTAGCATCTCACAATCGAATCTCTCTACAACAACAACCCCTAATTTATGTCATTTTCCCTGTTGTTGTTGTGAAATGAAACTCGAATCATTGTCGCATCTTCATTGAGTCGAATCTTCGCTCACTGTAAAGCCACTATAAGACTCTACAAAAAAAAACAGCTCTACAATTTTTTTTCTTGGAAATCGTGAAACATCGAAAAATTTGTGTACATCGACATCAAAAAATTTTGTTCAGCGCGCTCTTCTCGATCATGCATTCATGATGCACATTATCATAGTGTTAGTAAGATGTGTTTGTGTGCCTCTCAAATACGATGCATGATAGAATATCTAAATGATTTGGATATTTCATTATGCATGCTATAGGCTATTCACACTGAGCTAAACTCAAGTTCTCGCTGAACTCGCACAAAACTCGCGTTCAAATTTGCTACAACAACAACAAATTTCATTCATTTCCACTGTGGTTGTTGTAGATTTGAAATCGTGTTTTGTGCAAGCTGCCATAGGGACTCAACGAGCGGCTTATCACGCTTTGTGAATCTCCTCGCAATATCTTCGTGCTCTTCCATACATTGGAGAAGTATTGCGTTTTTAGCAGTGTTCTTGTGTTTTCCCATAGTACTTAAAAAATTGAATTAAGTGTAATTTATTTATATATTTAAATTTATAAATAAAATTACTTATTTACTTACATTTTGTCAATTGAACAGCAAGAAATAAGAAATGAAAGCGAGCGCAATCTGCTGCTCGGATTGTTTCCGATACTCAAGCCAATAAAATCGGAATCTGCGATACCTAAATCCGAGCCAAAACCGAATCGAACATAAAATCGACAAAATCGGAATGCGCGACACTAAAACGAAATTTTTGTCGGTTTCAAATTCGATTCCGACAACGATCGGATTCTACGACACCCTGATTAAGTTAGAAATTGTTTGTTGAATCAATCGTTCGACTTCCTTCAGGTCGATACATAGTATCATTACCGTTCAAATCGACTGCAAATTGTTTAGGATCATCGTTCGATACAGCAAGAAGGAGATTCTTCTTATGAGAAAGAAGAATGCAAGCTAATTGAAACACTCAGTCAATGAACATTGAATTCATGAAAGAATATATAATAGGTCACATGACTGCAACTGACAACGTCATACCCAGGGAACCACATTATTTCATTCCACAGCAATGCATATTAAGACCACAGAGCATATCCACAAAGCTACTCGTAGTCTTTGATGCATCATGTAAAACATGTACACAATTGTCGCTTATTGATATACTTTTGGTTTCGTTTTCACAAATATGCAATGACCGCTGATATAACCAAGATGTATCGTCAAGTGTAAATTAATGAGGACCAGCGGAATTTTCTATTAATTGTTTGTTAAGAAAAACCTACTGATCAGTTGCAGATTTATTAACTTAAGTTAACACTGTAACTAATGGAACACCCAGTGCACCGTTTTTAGCAACTCGGTGTCTTAAACATCTAAGTGGATTATATGCAGAGTCCAATCCGCGCGGCTCATTCGTACTTGCCAACGATTTCTATGTAGATGGTCTGTTAACTGGCGCTGACACTGTGGAAGAGCTAAGATCATTGCGGTTGCTTCACATCTTGAATTCAACAGGTTTTATACCAACAAAGTGGGCAGCGAACTACTAAGTTAATGACCATCAGCAAAAAGAAAACATATCGTTAGAAGACCAAGAAGATACGAAAACTTTAGGTCTCACTTGGAATCCAAAGGCTGATGTCTTCAAATACAACCTAAAAGATTTTATAACACAGAAGTTTGCCAACTAAGAGGTCAATTTTATCCTCCACTGCTCGATTGTTTGACACACTTGGTCTTTTGTGTCCAATCGAAATTTCAAGAAATTTGGAAACTTAAGCTAGATGGGGATGATCCAATTCCACCTCAGTTTCAAGAGACATGGAAATCGATAACAGAGAGCTTTGATTCGCTAACAATACCAAGGCACGTTGGAGTTACAGGAAATGCAAAATTTGAACTACATGGATTACATTGGCTGCAGACACATCCATCTAATTTGAAATTACTTACGATTCGATGTGGTGCCATGTACAAGGAATACTGCAGATTTAGTATCCCGAGGTTATACAATTAATAAACTGAAACAATCATTTTGGTTTGAAGGTCCGCAGTTTCTTCAAAGAGACCAAGTGGATTGGACCAAAAATATTCATCTTCCAATATCAGACTCATAAAAGGTAATGGAAAAAAGGAAAGTTGTCACTACACTCATAGCGGTTGATGTTGCACCAAACCCCATTCTAAAAATTGTGCAAGATTCTTCGTCTTATTTAAAAGTAATGCGAATTGTTGCATATATGCTTGGTTTCATCAATCTACACAAAGGGTATCGGTGGGCGTATATTGAACCATCCGTTGCAGAGTTAAGATGCGCTTTTCTGACAATTGTTGAAGCTGTACAATATATATTCCACGATTGGAGAAAGTACGAGTATCCAATTTGAAGACAATAATTAATGATAAGGGCAAGAAAACGGGTAATACTAAGTATTTTTTATACATATATTGGGAAGATTGTCTGGACCTGGTGATTTCTTCGTCTTAAGCAAACAGATTACACCCTCAATCTCATCAGTTGAAACAGAAGGCACATCAAATGAACAATGGTTGTTCAGAACATTTATGGAGTTCTTGATCGTTCGAATGGTTTCGCTATCTGAAAGAGTTTCCGTTAATTTGTCTTTCTTGAAATATATCTCCAAGTATATTGGATTTTTCTTGACGAGTAGAATACTTTTTTTCATTGTATTGAAAGCTTGGAATAAAGTGGCTTTTATTTTTCGTTACCTTAGTAATTTTCCAGAGACTTTTGGAATGTTTTCCTAGGTTCGCAAGCTTTTTGTTCCAAGTGTCATTGTTGTGAGCAAAGATTTGGTATCTTATTTTATAAATAAGGTGTCTTAACTGAGCTTTGTAGATAGGTTGCCTTGTTCTTAACCAACGTCTATGCAATATGTTCCTTGTTTTAATAAGCTCAGAGATGTGATTTGGTAACTTTTTGCAGAGTTGTTTACATGATTTTTTCGGAACTGCAATTTCAAGTGCAGCAACTATTTTCATTTTAAGTAAATCTACCACTTTATCTATCAACTCATGTGTAGGAGGAGCATTATAGTCAAGGTGAGTTTGAAGAAAGTTACGGTTCAAGGTTCCCTTGAAAATTTTCCAATTAGCTTCAGAATAAACTGGATAAGTATTTGCAAATACAGTTGGTTTGGAATTGATTTTGAAAATAACAGGAAGGTGGTCCGATGTAAGATCATTAAAGAAAAATGGTTCAGTCAACAAGTTTTGGGTGTTAGAAGTGAAAAGGTATAGTTTTGAGGGTTTTGCCTTGTAACTGGAACGAATAACGTTGGGTCTTTGGGGTACAGTAGTGAAAATTTATCAATAGAGGATAGTTCATAAAGAATGTTCCCCCAACAGTTTGCCCTACTGCAGTTCCATAGACTATTCCTACAATTGAAATCACCACCTAATATATAGTGACCGGATAATCGTGAGAATTTAAGTAAATCTGCCTTGAATAAGTTTTTATGGTGTATTTTGTCATTCATCAGACTGTATGAACTGTCTAAACATTTCGTCGATGCTCCCGGGAAGTAAATTGAAATAAATATTTCAACTCCAACGTTTTCAATTCAATGCATTTTCATAATCAAAACCTCTTTATGTTTCAAATTATTACTTATAGCGAAAGCTACGCCACCTCCCCTACTTGCAGTGCGGTCTTTCCTATAAATTGTATAATTTGGATTTATTAACCGATCCTTTGTTGTCAACCAAGTTTCACTTAATAAACACACATAAATATTGTTATGGTTCAACAAATTTTGTTAGTTCCATTGTTTTGGAACGGACGGCATTTGAATTCCATGCCATAATATTAAGATAGTTATTACTTAGTTCCATAAACGTATTTTAAAGCTAACTGAGTTATGACATTAAATTGTTCGCTCTTACTGGTACGGTTCCTCAATTTTTGAAGCAGTTCAGTGGTGAGCGAGTTGATTTCATCAATAGTAAAGAGATCGTTCGAATTTCATTGCGTGGACGAATTCAGTAGAGCATTTCTGTAGGTAAGAATTTGCGGAGGATTGTTGTCGCTGGATGGGATGTTGTCTCTCAAGTCAATAGGAAGAGAAATGATGCGTGGCGTGTGCAAGCCATGTCAAACTGCATTGTTCGTTAAGTTCGGATAGTCTGATCCATAGTTGTCGTTATTGTACATTCAATTTATGTTGCTCTTGGTGTCGTGATGATTATTCCTCCGTGGTCTGATGACGTGATTATTGTTGGATATACGTCTTCGATGAAGAGATAGATACGAAGTACGGCATGGACAGTTAGGATCAGTGAATCGATGTTTATTATCGATTTATTTCTCATGCAACGTTTTGTCGCGCCAAAAAAGAAATAATCGACTGCAGCACACATGTAGACGGACATGGAAATGCATGCAAATGACCTTGTCAATATGAATTTGTTTAGACATGACAAACAGGACAAAATAATGCTAATTAGCAATAGAAACACAAAGAAACCAAACGAGCCTCAAATGAACAAAATTAAAAAAACGAAGAAATCAAGACTACGATATGAAATAAAATGAGAGAGAAGCATCACTTTTTGCATTTTCATTGTTCACACTTGAAACACTTAAAGACATATTACTGGTTTAACTAAATTCTTTATGTTTAGATGAAGCAATTGAAGCTTTGCCTTTGATGAAGAAGAGGATACCTGTTGAAAAGATAACTATTTCATGATTCTGTTGCACCGACTGTCCACTTCAATTGTTCCTTACTGTTACTAAGTATTACGTTCATATCATATTCCATTTTTTAATATTAAAAAATTTAAGTTCATTTCTGTTATATAGCATTTTATTTTTAAATATTAGAAATAAATAAATAATGCTCATATACTTATTTAACAAAACAAGATTTGTTGCGCAAGAAATTTTCGAACGCTGCTTCTGCTCTGCCCAGAAATAGAAAACGAAAGAGCAGAAATAGTAAACAAACCAGCAACGAAATTATTGCTTGCACAGCTAAACCGAACGCTGCTCTGCCCGGAAATAGTCAAACGAAACAGTCGAACGAAGCAACCGAAAAAGTCGAACGAAACAGCAGAAATAGTTAAACGAAACAGCACAAATAGTAAACGAATCAGTAGAAATAGTAAAAGAAACAGCAGTAATAGTAAACAAACAGCAAGCAAGCATAAGGACAACTAAACAGCCAAACTCTGCTACTAGTATATATGAATAGTGCTGCTGACTTGCTTCGTAAAATAAACAGTAAAAAGCAAAATGCAAAAGCGAAATGAGATAAGAAATTACTTGCTTGCTCGCAGCGGCGCCTTACTTTTGAGAAATGTCGCTGCTGCTGACTGCGTAAGTAGAAAACGAAAGGCTGTCTGCGTTCAAGCAAGTAATATCTTATCTCTTTTTGCCTTTGCTTTTCGCTTCTACTTCGTTACTTTACGAAGTGGCAGTAAGCGGCTGCAAATTTACTTCTTTATTTTACTGGGAAAAATGCAAGTAAAGCAAATATTTCTGTGCTGTCGCTATTTTGAAGCCAGCAATTCAAACCCTGAATAGAACTCACATTTCTGTTTTCTTAGTTCATTGCAGATGTTAACGTAAGATTCTGTAGACTTAAGAAAAATTTGTATACCAATAAAAATTGATTTTATAAAATAGTCTGATATGTTTGACACTTTTAGGGTGTCGTGAATAAACTTAGCACTTTTTTAAGTACTGTAATTGGCGCAACTTTGATTTTAATTGTGTCAATATTTGTATCAGAATTAGTTGAAACTATTGGTCGAGATTTCATTTCGATTTTTTTTTTTTTTTGATTCGCCATGAAGGTGTAAATCTTCTAAAGATTCTAGTAGACCGACCTATTAGCATGCACGATTCACCAGACAAACAGTCTCATGTGGTGCCTACGTACTAAAACTACCCCCGGCCTACGCTGGCTCTTTTTTCAACCCTGGCGAGACCGCCAATAAAGGCATTACTTCGCTAGGGAGAGCTAGGTTAGACCACTCTTCTGTTCAACTCTTCATCTCTGCGGACCTGTTGCATTATAGCAACGATTATACTTTGTTCCAGGAGTCTTCATCCTTTAACATAAAGTTAATCACGCCATTTGGTGTAAGGTTCTCACCTACCTCTGACGTGATTAACTCTCTGAGATGTGCAAATCGGGTACACTTCATGAGAACATGGCTAGCATTTTCCGGCTGGTTTGTGCAGTACAGGCAATGCGGGCCACCCAGACACTGATGTTGGGTATTAAATCGATGCTTATTGCGTCATCTGAAATCGTTCGGATCGCGCAACATACCCTTATCGAGTTGAGTCGATACACGGAAGCAGCTCCTTTAATGTAAGATTTGTGTTTGGTTGCACAGAACCACACTGGTGCAGCGTATCGGATAATCGATTTGATCACTGCCGCAAGCAGCTCACGCACTGGTTGTCTGGGCCTTCCAACATTCGGCATAAGCCTTACAAGGGCTGCATAGGTCTTCGACGCTGTCTCGCTGGAAAGCTTGAGGTGAACCCTAAAGTTGAGACGACAATCCAGTAGGACCCCTAAATATTTAATGAAAGGTGCGGACGTTATGTCTTGTGCTACGACTAGAATGTTTAGGGTTTCAAGCTTCTTCCTGCTGCTGATTAGAACTAGCTTAGTTGTGTGGTCCGCTAACTGTAGACCAGTCTGCCAAAGCCAATTTTTAATGTTTACAACGGATGAGTTGCATTTCCCCTGAAGTTCCGGGAGCGTCTTTGCCACTGCAATGTCATCTGCGTAGCCAATTATCCCTACTTCATCTGGTAGAAGCACGCTAAACACTCCGTCGTACATCACATTCCATAAGATTGGGCCGAGCACAGATCCCTGCGGTACACCAGCAGTAGTGTTGTGGGCCTATTTCATCACCATCTTGCCGAGTTGAACACATTTTTAATATCCAGGGTAACTACTGCGCAATACAGTTTTGTGCCCCAGAGCCATCGTTCACCAGCGATTGCATTCAGAGCGATATCACGGACTCTACTTATTGCATCGATGGTACTTCTGTCCTTCCTGAAACCATACTGGTTTTTGTGTAGTCCATTTGGACCCTCTGTGACCAATTCGAGGCGCCGACATATGATACGCTTCAGTAACTTACCCATTGTGTCCAGCATACACAGTGGCCTATATGATGATGGCTGATCTGGCGGTTTGTTACCTTTCGGTATCAGCACCAATCTCTGCCGCTTCCAACAAGAGGAAAAAACACCCTCTTCCAGACACGTAGTCAACACTCTACGGAAGACGTCTGTGTTCCTCTGTATTGCATGTTTTAGGACACTGTTGGGGATTCCATCCAAGCCAGGGGTCATCTTGCTGCCTGCTTTTTTTGGAGGCGTCCAGAAGCTCATCTGCCGTAATTGTGGAAATGGGTTCCAAAACAGCCTCCCTTGTCCAATGTGTGCGTTCATGTTGCGGGAAGAGGTTTCGCATAATGTCTAACCGCTGCACCGATCGGCGCTGGGCCGGCGACTCCTCCCAGGCGTCGTTTGACCAGTTTGTAACCTCCTCCCCAAGGGTTATTGTTGAGGTCTTCACTTAGGTCCTGAAAGTGTATGCTTTTACTCCTTTGGAGGGATTTCCGCAACTCAACACGTTTCACTTTGTATTCGGCCTGCCGACGTACAAAATTTTCTGATTCCCTTGCTCTTTGTGCTTGCCTTCTAGATCTGATGCACTCCCTTCTAAGCTGCGCTATCTCAGCATAATTTGGTGTACGCCGATTATTTCTTCCTTTCCTGGCCATCGCATGCATCAGTAACAGCTTTCATTAGGCCCTAAACTTGTTGCTGTGCAGATCCCTGCAAGTTAACTCCTTCCAGCATGTAGTATAGCATGGATATGTCTAGCATGCCTACTTTCCATCCGTTCTTTTGAGATTTCGAACTTTGTCTACAGCTACGGTGAGGACATGCATTCGTGGTGTTTATTTCGATTGCATTGTGATCGCTAAGTGTGCGGACATCTAGTACTTCCCATTTTGAGAGGTGGGCAAAATATCTACTGGCAAAACTAAGGTCAATGAATGACTCCCCGCGGCTATTCTGGAAAGTCACCTTCTTACCCGTATTGAGGAGAGTGATGTCTAAGGCGGCAAATGCCTCCAATATAGCCGAACCTGCTTCCCCATTCAATAGCCCAAGCGTTGAAGTCCCCAGCAGTTAAAAGAGGGGATTTTCCACGAGCATTGCACACAAGAACGTCAAGGAACGCATTGAAAGTTGCTAGGTCATCACTTGGTGGTGCGTAGCAACTGAAAATGCGGATCCCCTTAACTCTGGCATAAGCAATCCCTTGTTGTTCGATGGGCCACTGGATTCAATTGGGAGTTGGCCACAGGCCCAGATTGCGGCCTCACTTATTGATCAGTTACCCACATGTTATTCGCCTGAGGTACACGGTAGGGTTCATACACGACTGCAACATCAATGCGCCTTTCAGTAATGATGTGATACAATAGATCCTGGGCGGCCCTGCAGTGATTAAGGTTGATTTGGATCACCTTAACCATTTTTACTTAGCTGCAATATCGCTCTTTTATACATGGGGCACTGGAAACAGCCTGCAGAGTGATTGTTGTCCCCGTCTACACACATTGAGCACTTCGGTGCTGCTTGGCAACCTCTTAGCCAGAGTGACCTTTTTGCCGCAACGTAAGCATTCGCCTGTGCGATCCACCGGGCTTTCGCATTGGTGGGAAACATGCCCGTTCTTGAGGCAGCGATAACATCTGATTGGTGCGACATTTCCACGTATCCTGCACCGAACCCATCCAACTCGTATATGTCCCGCATCCATAATCAGTTTGGCTTCAGCAGCAGGAAGCTCAATAGTGGCAGTTTGAGTCCCATATCTTGCCCTACGCATGGACTTAACCGCTGACGCCTCCATGCTACTGAGGGCTGGAATTTGAGTGAGTTGAAACTAATGGTATCATCATCTATTTGGGTTTCGTCCAAAGTCTGCAGTGGATGAAAGTAATTTGAGTAGTGTTCTTGTACTTTAGTCTGTGACGTTTTTGTAATTTGCTTCGCTGCTTTTTTTTTTGTTTTGTGTTTCTTCTATCGATTTGTCTGGAGATTGTGATTTACGGTTCTTCTTATTATTAGCACTTTGTACTTGCGAATGTTTTTGTTTTAGGCGTAGCTGTCGCAGGTTGGATCGATGACGCTATCAAGCCTGATTGGACGCGCTGTTCTTATTGCAATTATAGGTTTGCGTGTTTTTTTTATTGCAGCAACTGCATGCGATGACCAAGCGATGACGGGATAGATACAGATTCTGGGTGCATAGTTGCTGATGTTGATGCAGTATTGGCTGTTATATAGTGGCTTTACAGTAGCTCATATCACGAAGATTCGGTTATGTGGTTTACAGCGGTATTTTAGTATTACGAACAGCTGTTGTTTGTATTGATTATACATACAAATGGAACGTTGTGGCTAATTGTGATAATTAAAATGGACATTTTGTGAAAAATACAGGATTGAGAATAATTTGGAGTGTATGCAAATAATTCTTGCAGTTTCCTTTTTCATTACTGCTACTTATTTTATTAATATTTAAAGAAAAAATTACAATATAAAATTTTCTTCAAATAGTTTTGTGCAATGATCAGCTGTTTTATGTGGCGCAAGAAAAATGAAGAAGAAGACACACGACAATCACAAAAAACGACGATTTTATGAAAATGCTGCCAACCTACAAGGAAAAATTGCCCAGCCCTGTTAAAACTCACCATTCAAAAAACCGAATCTATTTGAGATTAGAATCTCACAATCGAATCACTCTACAACAACAACCCCTCATTTTTGTAATTTTCCCTGTTGTTGTTGTCAAATGAAACTCGAATCATTGTCGCATCTTCATAGATTCGAATCTTAGCTCACTGTAAAGCCACTAATAGTATTAGATGTGCTTGGTTTGTTGTTGTTGTAGTTGTTGAAACAGTTGTTGATGGAGTATGCAAAAGGAAGATTGCGGAGATGGACACTGGGCGCTCCATGGTAATGAATGTCTGCTTGCTTTATTTGAGCATAAAGCAGGAGAGAAAGATCTTGCTCAGGCTCTGAACTCAGGCTTTGTTTTGATGGCCTTTGGCTGAGTTCTTGAGCATCTTCACACTTTACATAAAGTTTTTAACTTTTTTTTTTTATCTTTTAATACGCCAATCTACTACAGTAATTCTAAAAAATAGGACTCATACACAGGGTATGCTATTTATATTTACAATTATATTAAGAATAGTAAGTTAAATATTGTAATAGTTGCGTCCACGGCGGAGATCACTAGGGTGAAGTCTTTTCAGTCGTCTCCGACAGTTATGGTTAATCAGTTCAGAAGCAAGTGGATTTTTGTGAGAGATCAACCGATCGTTGTATCTACTAGTGTGCCTGTTGATTTCCACCCAAACTGTAGGCATCTGGAGATCACTGTGTAAAGTGCTATTCTTAACGAGCCATGGCGCATCGGTTGTTTTCCGAAGTGCTTTGTTCTGGGTGACTTGTATTCGTTTGATTGATGATATGATAGCTTTGTACACAGTCTAGCATTTAAGCTTAAAGTACTTGTGGGGCGTAGCAACCAGTTTAGCCAGTGAAGCTTGGTTATACAAGTTTTAGTATCCCCAGTGATGTGGTGTCTCCATGTCAAGCGTCTATCCAAGTGTATACCGAGATATCTCACGTTATCAGCATAGGGAATGTCAATACCACCCATGTTGACTGTAGGGCACCTGTCACTACGTAGCGTGAAACAGCAGTGTTGTGACTTTGCTTAGTTTAGTACCACATTCCAGCGCTTAGCCCATCCATGAAAACTGTCAAGATAGTTTTATGTATTATTCGAGGCTTGAACATTACAGTTGCTTCTTGTTAGAAACGCTGTATCGTCAGCAATGGTTGCCACAATTGAGTCATCATCCTCAGCTATTGGCATATTAGCAGTGTACAATGTGTACAATACCGGTCAGAGGACGCTACCCTGCGGCACACCCGCACCAATGTTGCGAACAGAGGATCTATCATCCTTCACCTCCACCAAGAAATGACGATCCAGCAGATATGATTTGACAAGAAGATACTGCCACTCTGGGAGATGATTCTTGACTTTGGCAAGTAGACTCCCATGCCAAACCCTTTACACATCTTCCTTTCAAAAGCCTCTAGTATGAATTGGACTCTGTACTTGTTCTGGCGTGGTATGACCGTGTGTGAGTCCGAACTGATGATTAGGCATAGCACTTGTGATTTCAATTGCTACCAACATTCTTAAAAGAAATATTGTTTCGAACACCTTAGAAAATGTTGGCAACAAGCTTATTGGTCTATAATACTTGATGAGCTTTTCAGGCTTCCCACTCTTCGGCACCATAACGATTACATCATTTTTCCACTGAGAAGGAAAATGGTATATAGGAACCATGGCATTGAACAGCATCGTCAAGAAGAAGACACCAATGTCGGGGAGAGTTTTGACAGTTCTGCCATCAATTCCGTCATAACCAGGCGCCTTAGTCACTTTGAGGTGTTACAGCTGTTCTCGAACTTCTGTTTCAGTAATAGGAACTATATCAGTGGAAGGTTCCTCAAGCAGCTCCTTGGTGATGGAAATATCTTCAGGAGTAGCTAAGTTAAGCGGTGAGAAACGGACCTCAAGTGAGTTAGGAAATTCGTTGGCTTTTTCAGCACTAGAGCGACACCAGGAGCCATCATTGGAGCGGCAGATCACAGAGAGACTGACGCTTGATGTTTCGAGTAACTTTCCATAAATTGAACTCTTGTTTTTTATTGGGGTCTGCATTTTGAAGAAGAAAAGCAAACTATTCACTCCTGGCTTCAACTAGGACTTTATGAAGTTTTCTAGCTTGCCTTTTCCATGCACGATAGTCCTGTCTGTTGCGTGAGTGAAACCAACGTTGACGCAGAGCTCTACTGGAGAAGACTAGGTCACGAACTACAGGTTTTAAACGAGCCCGAGTCTGAACTGAAGCAACAGGCGAAGGACTACCAATAGAAGCAAAGTCAGCAGCCTCATGTATACGGCTACAGAAAAGCTCCGCAGCGAAGTCTATATCATCAGAAGATCTTAATTCCACCTCTGGGTTAAGCGAATTTGTAAGTTTCATCTGCAAGAGTGATGTGTTAGCATGTTTCGGTAACAGTCAGGGTTTCGTAGCAGTAGTCAGCTCAATGAGAAGTGGAAGGTGATCCGAGCTAAGTTCAACAAGGCTATTGATGGAAAGTCTATTAGACGAAATGCCATTGCAAATACCGAAGTCTATTGCCGATGGTGTACTACCACATGCTGGGTAGCATGGTTCCTAACCTAAACTAAGGCAATTATCGTACCTACGGCGTAAAATTATCGTAAATGGACCAAAATTATCGTACCTGAATTTTTCTTAGCGATGTTTATTGCTGATGTTTGCGATTTTCTTTGGAGGTGTGGTGTGCGAATCCGTATCAATTGCTTCAATATCACTCATGTTCTGCTATTTGATTCAATTTTAATGAGTAAAGAGTTTCAATAAGATTTTTAATAAACAATAGTTAAATTTGGTCTTAACTTGAAATCACAAACGTATATTACAGCAAACAGAAGAAGAACAAGCCCCTTGGACCAGTGTTCACAATTCCTCAAAACAAGTGTTAACAATCCGTGCGACGTTGTGGTGTGTGAAAACGACAGCGTAGACTACCCGACGTCAAAGGGTGCAATAGAAAGAAACACTCATCGTTCTGTGCCTATCAGAGTAAGAATAAAATGAATTATCAAAATTTGGATCATGATGAAAATTATCATACGGTTCCGAACCCTGCTGGGTAGTGAGTTGGTAAGCCAGTAGCCAATATTTGGGCATTCGAACAGTGTGCGTCCTCTGAGACAGGAGTTGTATAAACATTGTTAGCCACACACTGCATATGAAGCTCACTAATATCAATGTAATGGTGATGTTTGAGACAGGATTTAGCTAGAATAGCAGCTCCTCCTTGCTGGATATCATTAGGGTGATAAGCCTCAAGTAGACAGTATCCTTGGATTTTAATGTAGGATCTGCTATAAAGTTTGAATTCTGATATCATCATGATATCTATTATGGCTATGTAGAAAATTGTCTAATTCGTTGATTCTAGCCCAGAGGCTATTAGCATTCCATTCACCAATACGAAATCCTATTTGGGACATATTGATGATGGGTTGGCATGTTTAAAACCATGATTTACGTGTTTAAAAATGATGACAGCAGTTTTTCTATTCTATCATTAGTAGCTTCTTGCCTTAGCTGATGCTGTTGTTGCCAGTGTTGTTGTTGATAACTAAATTCACGCCACTCAATTTGCGGCAGGATAAACCGTTGAGGTTCTTTTTGGCACTGTACTTGTTATGATTTTTGAGTCTCATGGTAGATCTTTTGTAGGGTGTTTAATGGTAGACTGACTTTGTTGTGATTTTTGAATTTGAGACTGTTGATAAATCTTTAAAGACTGTGTAAGGTGTTTGGTAGAAGATTTTACGGAGTGAGATGACAGATGCTTTGTTTGCTGTTGTATTTGTTGCGGCTGTGCCTTTTTGGCCATACTTGCAAATGAGATTTTGTTAGTGACAGTTATAGTGGCTTTACAGTGAGCTAAGATTCGAATCTATGAAGATGCGACTATGATTCGAGTTCCATTTGACAACAACAACAGGGAAAATTACAAAATTGAGGGGTTGTTGTTGTAGAGTGATTCGATTGGGAGATGCTAATCTCAAATAGATATGCTAAGATCCGTTTTTTTCGTATGGTTAGTCTTAACAGGGCGTGGCAATTTTTTTATGTAGGTTGGCAGCATTTTCATAATTTCGTCGTTTTTGTGATTGCCATGTGTCTTCTTCTTCGTTTTTTTTTGCGCGCTACACAAAACAGCTGATCATTGCACAAAACAATTTAAAGAAAATTTTATATTGTAATTTTTTCTTTAAATATTAATAAAATAAGTAGCAGTAATGAAAAAGGAAACTGCAAGAATTATTTGCATACACTCCAAATTATTCTCAATCCTGTATTTTTCGCAAAATGTCCATTTTAATTATCAAAATTAGCCACAACGTTCCATTTGTATGTTTAATCAAAACAAACAGCTGTTCGTGATACTAAAATAGCACTGTGATACGAGCCACTATAAAGCAACTATTATTGACGGAGGAATTTGTGTTTGTGAAAGAGAGAAAGAAGATTTGGACGTTGTCAGCGATTTTGTAACACTTCGTTGCGCTAAAGCATGCTAGTAACCGGAACAGCCTTTGTAGATCGCAGTATGATTTTCTCCACATAGGGCTCAATTAGCTGGGACTTCTTTATTTTTAGTACACTCAGCCTTGGAATGATTTTCGGCACATTTAAGACATTTACGACCTCTATTACAGTATCGTTGAGTATGTCCACACCCCCGACAGCGATGACATTGAGGAATGTCTATGCGCTGACGGGGATGCTCAATTTTAACAACATGATTGTACATAAATTGAGTGGCTCCTTGTCTCTATGCACTATGGGAAATTTTGTGGCATAAATTAATAACTCAAAGATAAAGTAAGATTTTCCGATACTGTTTTTTGCGTTAGGTTCTACATACCAATATGCAATGTTTTGGAAAAAAGTGCCCTTAAAAAATGAAGGTTTGAAAAATTCCATACAGTTTTGTTGTTGAAATTGCTTAATTTTATAAGCTGTACCTTATTTATGTATATTGGTATGTCCATTATACTCTCATGCTCTTGATTTCCAAGTTCGAAGTTATGTAGATATCCATATATATTTTCTAACTCAACGAAGTTTCGATCAACCTCAGGAATATCTTTTGCATTATTTATTTCGCACGTTAGCAACTTGACTACTTTGGATGGAAGACACAGGCGTTTTTGTTTTCGTATGCGCCTGTCCAGATTTATCGATGATATTACTGGGTCTGATGTATCCATAGCTCGCTGGACTACATCTGTGAGATTTCGATATCGTCGGGCCTGCACTGATTTTTTTCTTCCAGCCACTTCTGTATAGATCGGGAAAATGTTGGTGTCTTTTGTTTTTACAATCCTCACAGCACAATATTGCTCTTTTGTTAAGCCATTATCCAATATTAAGGCCAATGCTTCATCAGTAGAGAAGCACTTAAGGTGGAGATACACAAACGACGTTTTCTTGCAAATCAGCTTTTGCTGCGTTCGTGCACAAAAGTTGAAATGTATGAAATCGTATGGAACAAGTTACATAGCTTGTTCGCGAACGCAACAACTTCAACAGAAAACAGTGTTGGTAAATGGACAAAGAACTGGTTTGTGAGAAAACAACTGTTTGTGAATCAAAAGAACTGCTTGATCGCGTGGTGAATGACTAAAAACTGATTTGGTTAATGGAAATTCTTTGCAGTATTTATGTTATATTTGATGGCAGACTTGCCTATCTATTTAAAAAGTTATTCCAATTCATTTTATTACATGATAATAAAAATACATACTTCATTTTTTTAATAATTCAACTTTTAATACAGTTTTCTTCAAGAATTACTTTCCTAAATTTTCAAATTTACAGCTGTTTTTTGTTTACTGAAGTCAATAACGTTGAAGTCGTTTGTGTAGTTTGAAGCTGCATGCTGCGTTTGTCGACAATGCAGCTTAACGCTGAAGTCGTTTGTGTATCTTCACCTTTAGGATTCTGATATGGAGCTTGAAATGAAAATGAATAATTTTGAATTTCTTCTAATGGATGCTCACATATTTGCAATTGTGAATTGGAAATCTCGCCTTTGTTATTGCACGAAATTATAGATTTTGTACTTTTTGCGTAACCTGTGTAAAATTATGGAAATTTTGGTTCTTCTACTATCGCATAGTGTAGCTTGAAAAAAAAAATTCTCTTATTAAGACGGAACACCCTAATGTAATTCATATGTACAAACAGACAAATTTATATACAAAACCGAACTTATATAAAGGGTGCTTTTTTAGAGTTTCACAACTTTAAAGTAAAATAAAACATGTGGCCGCCACGGCTGGCACGCACAAGGCGCAATTTGGAAGTCCAATTTTCACACACTTTTTGCAGCATTTGCCGACGTATTTCGCCAATAACTCTTCGAATGTTGATTTCAAAGTATTTAATTGTCTCTGGTTTATCAGCGTAGGCAAGTGACTTTACATAACCCAAAAGAAAATAATCCGATGGGGTTAAATCACACTAACTAACCGGAAGGTATCGGATGAAATGCCAAACTAAACTAAACAAAAAGCAACTATCAGCTGTTAAATCAGTTGTCAAATAAAGCAGTGTTGGCAACTCAAAGTTCTGAACTTCTAAAAACACACCCTTTATAATTATTCAAAAACGAGATAGATTTTATTTTTCATATATTTTTTCTAAACCAGAATTTATAGTTTATTCATAAACATAAATTAAATAATATATAAATCCTTTCCTTATTTGCTATATGGAACGATTATTTACTTTATTTATGTAGCCTTAACAATTTAAAACGTTAGACTTTCTCCTCGTTTCGCCGAAAATATATGAACAAATACGATCCAGCACAAATGCGCCAACAATGTCAACCATCAATGTTATGAGCAGCAATTTTCGAAACTTAAAAATAATCAGAAAGTATAATCAAACTCAAATAATATTTCGTTATTATTACATACTTCATCAGGAAATTCAATGATTTCGAAAAAATTAGTTAGTTCTGGCACTAATCCGGTGGTCAGCAAAAATACTAGGGCAGCAGATGCTCCAATAGAATATAAAAGCATACGGTTCATACGAAGACTCTCCATGAATGGATGCCCCTGTGTAAATAAATAATTTTATTTGAGACAAAATTTTAAAAGAAAAACGCAAAGTAAACCTTGTAGTTGACAGCAATAGTAGACACTTGCAATGACAAGCATATTATATAGACAGTGCTACTGACAATGTTCGGATCATAATTGGCTTTTTCTTCGGTGTCCATATCGATGTACAGCTTGATTTTCTTTTCGCTGCTAAGGTAGAAAAATTGATATTAAAAATGTACTGATAATTTTATATAATTATTTAAACATACCTTTCTGGTGCAAGAGCTGCAGCCTTAAGAGTAAGAAAATAAAGTGTGGCGAAGTGTACAGCAAATTGGCTTAGAATGGTAAAAATGGTGTAAAGATTGAATATATTGTGCAATGGAGCCACTTTGGAAAGCGTTTTTAGCGGCTGCAAATATTTAACAAAACACAATATAAATCATTTACTTGCGGATATCTATCGGACATAAAATATACTTCGCCATAGAACCTACTAATGGTTTTAGAAATATGTATTGGGTCATATAAAAAGTCTCCGCGGTTTTTTTTTCGAGTAGATGGTGTTGGCATTGATCTGGCAACACTAATCTGATTGTGTCAAACGAACACGTGTTTGAAAGGTGAAATTTCAGGCTACATTTTTTGTGAAGACAGCTGTGTAATTCGTTTCTCTTGATTTGAATATGAGTGAAATATCTGAAGAAATACGCTATGTGATGCTTCTTACTATAAAAAAGAGAAAAACGCTCCAAAAACATGTCGAGCGATCGCCGGACCCAGGAATGGTTTGCTCGATTCCATTCCGGAAATTTCGATGTAAAAGATGCACCTCGCACTGGTCGGCCTGTCACTGAAAAAATCAATGAAATTTTGCAACAGATGAAGCAAGACCGGCACGGAAGCTGTCAGGAGACAGCGGAGGCACTAAACATCAACCATATGACAGTTTGGAATCATCTAAAAAGAGCAGGCTACTCAAAGAAGCTCGATGTTTGGGTCCCACATGAATTAATTCAAAAAAATTTAATTGACCGAATAACCATCAGTGAAACGCTGCTGAAACGTAACGAAATGCAACCATTTTTGAAGCGAATCATTACGGGCGATGAAAAATGGATTAAATACGAGAATATCCAACGCAAGCGATCAAAGTCGGTGACCTTCCAGAAACGGCTTCAAAGCCTGGATTGGTGGCAAACAGGAAAACGGTCAATCCGGTCCTCTACCATTTGTTTCGGTCTCTGCAAAACTCTCTTTATGGTAAAAAATTGGCCGACCGAAGAGCCGCTGAAAAATACTTGGCCAAGTTTTTCGCTGATAAACCACAGAAGTTTTACACCGATGGAATTATGAAGCTACCCGGAAAATAGTAAAAGGTCATAGATAATAATGGCCAATATGTACTTCTTTGAAATTTATTTTGAATAAATAAAATTTTTGTTCGAAAATGTACCAAAAAAGCCGCGGAGACTTTTTATATGACCCAAATATTAAAACTTTTAAAAATGTATGCACCACCAACTAACCCGAAACCACGATGAATCCAAATCAAGCACATTAATATAAATAAGTAATAAAATTACAATTCAAAGCAAAAAAATAATTATTTAAATAAAGCCGCTGAAAAATACTTGGCCAAGTTTTTCGCTGATAAACCACAGAAGTTTTACACCGATGCAATCCTGTGTGGCCTTTTACTATTGCAAAAGATTGTTTGGCAAGAGATGGGGTCTACGCCCTAACATAACAGCATGAATGTATACTGCAATTGTACGTCCGATACTAATTTATGGTGCAATTGTTTTGTGGCCAGCTCTAGGAAAGGGCTATATAGTGCACAAACTAAGCAGTGTGCAGAGGACGGCCTGTGTACGAATCACAGGAGCAATGCGCACGTTTCCCACGGCAGCGCTGAACGTACTGCTATATCTTCTCCCCATTGATCTCCATATCAAAAACAATGTCTGCAACAGCGCGGTAAGGCTGAAAGAAAACGGTTGCTGGTCAGAACGACCGTATGGACATAGTATGATACTAGGAGCGGTTCAAAATACTATGTTCAAGAAAACAACCGACTACATAGTGGCAATTTCCCACCAGGATGGAGTGGAAAGAAAATAGTTTTCAGAGTGACTTTGATTTTCCCATCTTTACAGATGGTTTAACGATGGAATATGGTGTAGGTGCAGGGGTGCACTGACCACAATTAAACTTAGACCATTCCTTTCGCCTACCTAAAACGAGGCCACGGTCTTTCAGGCAGAGGTTCTGGCCATTAGAGAGGCATGTCGGCTGGCGGAACATAACGTACCGGAAGATAAGATAGCTAGTTTCTTTGATAGTCAGCCGGCACTCAAAGCTTTGCAATCCACTGTTGAGAAGTCTATGCTCGTAAGGGAATGTAGGATGGCGATAAGCGAGCTAAGTCGTAGAGCGAATGTCACTCTCTTATGGGTTCCCGGCTATAGGAGCATTGAGGGGAATGAGAAGGCTGACGAACTAGCTCGCTTTGGTGCATCTCTTGATTCATCGCTAGCGGAACAAGTCCCGATTCCACTGGTGGTTGTCAAGAGGAGCAACTTCCAGCGTTTCCTTCAGCAGGATAACAACAGGTGGAAAGATCAACGAAAATAGGTCTTTTAGACTAATCAATAGAAGACGTAAAGATACCGCAAGGCTCACAGCGGTTTTTACTGCTCACTGGTGTGTTGGGACTCACGCGGAGAGACTGGGTATTCTCTATAGGAGCCTTTGTAGGAGTTGTGGTGACGTGGAGGAAACCGAATCACTCACCCACTTTCTATGTCAATGACCAGCACTGACGAGAGCTAGGAACAAGTTCCTGGGCAAATATACTTTCGATAACCTCTCCGACTGTTCGGTCACATGTTCGGGTGACCTTCTAAAATACCTAAACTCTACGGGATGGGTTTAGCTATACTGATTGTGTTCGGCGAGGAAGTGGTTTCCAAACGGCACTTAGGTGCTAATTGTGGCTTGTTAAAGGATTATACAAGTCAGCCACAGTAACCAACCAACCAACAGCGATGGAATTATGAAGCTACGCGGAAAATGGCAAAAGGTCATAGATAATAATGGCCAATACATACATGATTGAAATTGATTTTGAATAAAGAATATTTTTGTTCGAAACTGTACCAAAAAACTGCGGAGACTTTTTATCTCACCCAATATTACAAAAGAAAAATAGTTTTCAATAACTAAAGAAAGCTATTGAAAATAATAGTGCAACAGTAATCAAACCGACAACTAACTGAGAGCATAGCATGCACACGGAAAGCTAAATAGATTCCATACATAAATAATATCAAGCCAAAGTGATACCATGAAAGGTAGATTGTAACACCATCAACTTGTCAAGGTGCTCTTTTATGAAAACATCGAAAGCAAACGTTCAAGAAATAAATGAAACCTTAATGCCATAAAGTCTGGGCTATATGGTGACATGATTAATAAGCTATTAATACGATTTCAAATAGCATTAAATGATTTGAATGGAATCCAATTTTAGAGTGCTTTATTTTATTGTCTTTCATTTCCGAAAGCCTACATGCATTATTCAACTGAAAAATCCAACATAAAAGATCTAGGTGAACCAGTTTTGGCACTGACTTTTTTGATGATAGCTATGCCAAAAACATTGCACACCTTTTCCGTAACTTCAGTTGCTTTCTTCTCCTTTTACTACATATAATTTCTTAATAATTAGGAGTACTATCTACTAGAGCCTCTGAATATGACAAAACGAACAATATTAGTTAACTTTATAAATTTGAGGTTGACTAATTGTTAAATTCACGTGTAGGGAGTCTTTGATCTGATGTTGCAGTCATAGATTGTCGATTCTTTTTGTTTGTTAACATTCAAAACCTATTATTTAGTTGTTACTGTTGCCAAAGACAAGTCAGTCGGTGGGAAGTCGTGGAGCAGAGCAGATGTGTTTTGTGCCATCGACAGACGATCACTTATAATAAATAGCATATTAGAAAATGAAGTACGTTAAATGAGAAAATAAGAAATAACTGTGTTGAATTTTAAATTTACGAAAGTAATGAAAAACTATTCTTGACAAAGCAGAAGTGGGATACAAAGAAACGAGATCGAGAGAGATCGACTGGGATTGTTGATTCACCCCAACCAAAGGCATCAAGCAACACCAATACAAAACGGTAATATGCAAAACAGAGTTAATGTTCGGGATGTGATTGGCATACTACCCGAATTTGATCCGATAAAAGGTGGCATAACAGTGACGCAATTTGTTAACAAAGTGGAGCAGCTACAAAATGCTTATTCATGGAGTGACGATATCATTTTATTTGCTGGTCAACATAAAATGAAAGGTGCAGCAAAGGTATGGCTAGACGCCCATTCAGTGTTCCATCCCATTCAGTTGGCATCAATTTAGTAGCGCGGTAGAACGAGATTTCCCGTCTGTGATGTGTTCAGCGGACGCACACAGGGAAATGATGCGACGCAAACGGAAACAGCAAGAAAGCTGGCAGGAAACAAGTTCTTTTCGACACTAGATATGACATCTGGATACTACCAAATTCCAAAGAGTAACGAAAGCAAGCAGCTCACGGCATTTATGACACTCGATGGATTGTTTGAGTACAACGTCATGCCTTTTGGCTTGGTCAATGCACCAATGGTTTTTCAAGAAGCCAATACAGGTATTATCAGAGAACTGACACATCGGCGCAAAATTGTTAGTTACGTGGATGAAGTGATCATATCATCGACAACGGTAGACGAGGGGCTGACCATACTGAATTTTTGCAAGCGGTTAAAGACGCAGGAATGACGTTACGCCCATCTAAGTGTGCTTTCATGGAAACAATAGTGAAATTCTTGGGACATATAATTTCCGACAAAGGTATTCAGCCAGGCATACAAAAAACACATTGCATACTTCAATACATTCAGCCTCAGAATCAAACAGATGTACGGCGGCTTTTAGGAATTACAGGCTTCTTCCGCAAGTTCGTCCCTAATTACAGGACGAGAGCGCAGCCACTCAATCAGTAAACTCCTAAAGAAAAATCAACAGTTCGAATGGGGCATCGAAAAAGACAAGGCTTTTAAAAACCTTAAGGTAGCTTTATCAACATACCCAGTACTAACGTTATACGATCCATCTATGTAAATACCATGAAGTGCATACGGACGCGAGATTAAGGGGCATAGAAGAACGTATAAAACCAGTCTTTTATTTTAGTCGTTTATGTAGTGACGCTGAAAGCCGATATTCAAGCCATGAACTCGAGGTATTGGCAATAACAGAAACGCTGACCACATTTCGAATATATCTACTTGGCTCGAAATTTCGAGTAGTAACCGACTGTAATGCTGTCACCACTCTCAAGGCAAACTCAACTTTGGTGCCAAAAATTACAAGATGGTGGCTTAAACTGCAAAAAATCGATTTTGAGTGCAAACATCGTGCATGGAATGAGATGACTCATGTGGACGGCATGAGTAGAGAACCGGTTCTGCAAGAAAATGAGGATCAACTGACAGTATCTGACAAGGTGCTCAAAAAAATACCAATTAACGAAGATTGGATTTATACCATGCAAAAGCAAGATCCTAAACTGAAAGAATTCGTCGAAGTACTAGAGTCCAAAAATGATACTACACGTTGTCCTCAGGTAAAAGCAGATTACGTTATTACAGCAAGCCGTCTATATCGTAAAACGGCAGATGGAAACAGACTGTTCGTACCGCAACGCATCCGATGGCGCATAGCGAAGGTGAATCACGACGAAGCAGGTCATTATGGAGTTAAAAAGACTTTAACACGCATAAAACGAGATTTCTAGTTTCCATGTTTCAGAAGTTACATTAACCGACCTATTCTCAAAATTATCACACAATTGGATAAAAAAGCTCGTTGTAAGCTTCGCTGTTAAAAAAAGCTGTTTTAAACATCAGTCTCTAAAGTCTATGTTAGCAGTCAGTAAACTTTAGTTTAGGCAGATTTGCCAACATAGAAGAAAATGAAAATATGTTGAAAATATAAAATGTTTTATCAAAAAAAAAAATAATAATAATACAAAACTGAAAACATGTGTTTTTTAGTGGTTCTCCGAGTAATTCTGACTATTTAAAATTTTTTTTCGGAATTTGATTTTTCCCCCAAGTTGACAAGGCTGATTTTATTTTATATGTATTTGCGAATGTATGCAATTGATGGCACAATATTTTTAAAAAATCAGCCAAGTGTGAGTCGAACTAGCACACGGAGGGTTCCGTACGATCGTACAAGATTTTTTGCTTAAAATATAAAATTGTTTATATTTAATAGCCTAAAAGTATACTACAATTAACAGCTCAAAGTATACCAAAAAACAAAAAATTGTTAAACAAAAGGTTAAATTAAAGAACAATGCTTTTAAAAATGTATATTTTTAGTATTTTTAGTATAGTTCTACACACAAGTGAATTACACACTGTGAAAATTCTATTACGGTTCATGAGATAGATCAGGAGACGGACGGACGGACATTGTAAGCTTAGTAATAGGGTACCGTTAGTTCCCTATGGGTACGGAACCCTAAAAACGATATTTCCATAATTTTCATTGTATTCCAAAATTTCAACAAATCGAAAGGTTATCCATTTTACAGAACGATAACAGTGCACACAAATATTTAACATTTTTGTCCAATTAACGAAAGACATGCTCTACCGACTATCTTGGTTGAATGATAGTCGATTTCAAACGCTTTGATAATTATAGCTTTTTTTCATATGGAAAAATGGCTTAACAGCGACCACAATATAATGTTGTGTGATAATTTTGAGAATACCGACCTATTCTGCTATAATCGTATATAGCACCATGTCTGGAATGCTGCATCAACAAAGAAAAACCGGGAAACCTGACGGACAACTACACCTACCAGATGTTATACCGATGCCATTCAGAACCATTAATATAGATCACGTTGGTCCATTTCCCAAAAGCAAAAGTGGAAATGTATATATTTTAGAAATGGTTTGTGCGTTTACTAAGTAAAAATTCGATCTCGATATTGGGGAAATAGTAACAAGTAACATCGCCACGAAACAACGGAAATGGAAAGAAAGATTCGATAAACAACATGCTTTACCACGCAACTTTGAGGTAGGTGACTTGGTTGTTATCTATTCAGTACGAACAACTACAGGCGAGTCGCACAAGTTAGACGCGGCTTTCAAAGGACCATCATACATCGTGAGAAGAACCTTAGAAAACGATCGTTTCATTGTGGAAGACCTACCTGACCACAATTTTAACCGAAGGCGCTACAACAATGTTTTATCCAGCAATCATATGAAACCATGGTGTGCAAAGGCCGAGTTGTCAAAGACAAGTCAGTCGGTGAGAAGTCGTAGAGCAGAGTGGATGTGTTTTATAATAAATCGCAGAGTTTTTTGTCTCCATTGGATTTAAATTCGGTATAAATGTGAATGTTGCGACTTTTATACCCGACCCAACAACTACACGCAACGTCGAGCGTTTTGAAGATATATATCATGAAGATATACTTGAAATTGGATACGGTTTGCCGTCAGATCTGTGGACAGAAAATTATTTGAGGAAATCATATTTATCTTTGACCATGCACTTTGTGAAGGATGGAAATATTTACTGCAGGCTGTTGGGCATGAAAGACATAATGCCCCAGTATACTGAAAGCCATCAATCCAGCAGTGTTCCTAGTGCAATCATTTCCTCGAAAAATAGTGATCTGTTTAGTCGTTTTGTTACTCAACAAAACCCAACAAATTCCTCAAACAGAGTATCAGAAGAGGTGGCGATGTATGAAAGTTCGATTATACACTACTACGATGAGTTTGACGCGCTAAAATGGTGGGATACAAATAAAAATCTGTTCTCATTGTTGTATAAAACTGTGAACCAAATAATGTTTTTACACCACAATTCCACCTTTTAAAATACAGTGTCAGCTCGCTAATCCGGATTAATGATTGCAGACCCCTATCCGGATTACCGATTGTTCCGGATTAGTGGATACCCTTTAAAAATTTTAATTGGGTACGTTACTAGTAAAGAAAAACACTACTCATAGTTGTTTGTTGAAATTAAAAATAATTCACCATGTATTTAAAGTATGTAGTATTATAATTACATACAAAATAAAAATGTTAATACTCAATACAATGTGTGTCTGTCTGTGTGTACAAACATACATAAATTATTATTTTTTTTTTTTTAATTAAGGATGCTGCTTTGGTGTGTTTTTTTGATACAGCCTTCCAAAGCTTGATTGCGCATTTCCTTAAGCAGAAGGAGGTTTTCAATAGACACATCATGCTCGTTAGCCCATTTTATGCAGATATTGCAAGTACACTACCATATAAACAACAAAAACCAAATAACAAATACAATATTTACCGCTTCATTTCTGCAGCATTCTTTTTGATATCCGAAATTGTCGATGTTCCAACTTTAAAAATTAACGCTTAATGTTTTCCACTTTTACCTTTGTTTAATTCTGTTATTATTTTTAATTTATCATTAAAAGATGAGGTGTTATGTGCACGTTTATGCGACATAACAAAGTTCAATGTTCACTAGTATCACAAACTGAATGTCTTAAATTTCAACAAAACACAATACGAATTAGGCTATGGCCATGCATTGAGTTATAAGCGATGAGCGACGTCGCTCTGCAATTCAATTGATTTCAATTTTTATGCATCGCTTAGCTCTAGCCTTATTTGTTAGAATTAATGTTTACCGTTAGCTGTAAAATTTCATTCACAGCAATGACTCATAGCTTTTTTGAGTAGTAGAGAGAACAACAAAAAATAATTTAAATATAAAATCCGGATTACAGAGCTGCAATTGATCCGGACTATAGAGTATTCAATGTCTAAAAAATTCGATCCGGACTATTGGATTACGCGGATTAAAAGCATCCGGATTAGCGAGATGACACTGTACAATTTTAATATTAAATGTACAAATAAAATTCTGTATCTATGAATTTAATTTTTTATTATTTTTAATTTTTCCTTTTATAATTTTAATTTACAATCGTACATGTGAAATATTACTTTTTAGGATTCCGTACCCATAGGGAGCTAACGGGACCCTATTACTAAGCTTACAATGTCCGTCCGTCCATCTCCTGCTCTATCTAATGAACCGTAATAGGTAGAGAGTTGAAATTTTCACAGAGTGTGTAATTCACTTGTGTGTAGAACGACAAATACTAAAAATACGCAACAATTTTTTTTCTTTTTTTGTAGTATACTTTTAAGCTGTTAATTGTAGTGTACTTTTAGGCTGTTAAATATGCACATAATTTAATATTTTAAGCAAAAAATCTTGTACGATGGTACGGAAGCCTCCGTGTGCGAGTCTGACTCACACTTGGCTAATTTTTTCAATATTATTTTGTATAATAAATTACTGATTTATTAAAAAACACCAAAAAAAAACATTTGTATAGTGCTTGCGCAGCTCTTTATTATATACTATTCATCATAATAATGCTGAATGCTACTATTTATGAATGCTGCTTCACGTGATCAAAGGATGAACATCGTTTTAAGCACTCAAAACCATTGATGGTCAGGAGTGTCAGACATACAGAGAAGCGTGTTTCAACTTGGTATTCTAGAAAATGATCAACATTGGGATAATACATTGGTCGAAGCATCGGAAAAAAGTTGTGCTCACTAAATAAGAACTCTGTTCTCCATAATTTTGAGAATTTGCGAGCCTTCTAATCCGAAAGATTTATGGGAAAAAACACAAGCACAGTAGGATCGAAGACATACTTCGTCGAGCACGAAGAGACAACCCCAGCCTCGATATACAGTATTCGAAAGATATTTTCAATGAAGCACTGATATCTCTTAAAGATATACATATTGTGGCAACCGATGCCGAGCGAAGAGACAAACACACATACTCTGATAAATGGTTATGCAGTCAAGCACAAGAAATGGGTGATAGTCAGCATAGCGGGTCTGGATCGTAGGCATGATCGATGACGTAGGAAGAATTAGCTTGTTCAGTTATTGTGCAGGATCCCGTTGTTTTAGTTGTCTAACTGCGACTGCATGTGTTGTGTGCAATGAAAAGCGTCTTGGTTTGTCTTTGATTTTGTTTACTATTATTGCTTGATCGGTCGTGTGCTAACAAGGTTCTGCGCTAATTTGGGTTGCTGTTTTCGTTTCGT
The DNA here is from genome assembly GCA_035041805.1 of Amiota mariae. Taxonomy (NCBI): domain Eukaryota; kingdom Metazoa; phylum Arthropoda; class Insecta; order Diptera; family Drosophilidae; genus Amiota; species Amiota mariae. Next base: position 44,478 of record JAWNKV010000251.1, read on the forward strand.
TTTGTGATCTTTTTCGCATGCTCGCTTGCTTTTGTTCACTCTTTCACATCGTTTTGGCTCGTTCGTTTTATCCTCGCAGTGAACATGAGAAGCAGCATCATCAGCACCAGCAACAACAACAACAGCATTAACAATAGTAGCAACAGTATTTAGCAACAAGAATCATAAAACAATGGTACAAACACAAAACATAATAACAAGTGAATTCTTATCAAACAATAAAGTAATATATTTTTAAAGTATAACTTCCGTTTTTCAACTTAATTGGAAAGTGGCACGAAAAAGCTCGTGACCAAACAACAGGAAATTGAAAACAGAAAAAAAGTTATAAAACGGTAAAGTACACAAATACATAAGAGTAAATATACTTATATATGGGTGCATGGGTATGTTCGAAAGAAAAAAAAGATGTGTGGGCTGCAAGTTCGAAACGGTGGAAGTGGAACGAGCAAATTGATGTTATATACGCTGCTTTGGGTTACGGAAAAAAAAGGTTCAGAGCGGTGGAAAAATGCAACCTGGTTAATAATAAGATAATATAAAAGATACTAGTTGATAATATCCAGAGCTGCAGGGATGCATGCTGGCTAATAGGAAAATGTACATATATAAAATTGTTATTTATACTGCAATATAGTTGCGAGTTGTGAAAAGACTTATCGGTAGCGAGTCGGTGACCGGAAACTAATCAGGTTATTGTGATTTGGTATATTTTCAGAACCGGCGAGACGAAAATTGAGGAAATTTGTCTGGGTGAAAGAGAAAATTATTAGAAAAAGAACATACCCTGGACGAAATAATGACTATATGTCAGATTGACGAGCAAATTGGGAAACAATCTCAGTCGGAGATAATAAATAAAGTGATATCTTGGGATACGCGTTCCAATAATATCAGATCTGAATGGGGACGATGTGGCCGACCCGACCATGCAGAATTCAACCCATCAGCTCGTAGCGCGAAATGTAGGAAATGCTCTCGTATTGGCCATTCCACGCACAAATGTAAGACTTAGAGAAACGTCAGTGGGTATCAGATCAGAAGCTAAACACGGTGGCGTTCAGACGTTCGATTTAGTAGATGACGGGAGAAATAGCGACGATAATACAAGTAGGCGAGGCGATTGTTTTAAGATAACAAGTGACGATGTGATCGAGAAGATACAATAAGTTGTTAAATCGGGTGCTGTACCATTTCGTTGATATTTGACTCTGGGCCGAGATTTAACCTTCTAAGCCAAACAGACTGGATTACGCTCAATGAGACAAAAGCCACAATTTTTAATGTCCGCTCGAATTCAGACAACCAATTTAGAGCCTATACTTGGGACCAACTGCTGAATGTAATTCGCGTTTTCGCGGCTCCAATATCTGTAAGGAGAAATTCCGAGATGATTGCTACGTTTTTTTGTTTAATTTTATTTTTTTATTGGAAAGGGTAGGCAATCGTTACTGGGTCAGTATTTGAAAGGGGTGAATCAAGTCGATCATATCGAACCATTTCCGAAGTGGAAAGACATGACCGTTAAGTTATGTATAGATAAGGAGGTGAGACCAGTGCAACAACCGGTGCGTCGTATTCCGGTTGCGTTGGAAGATAAGGTAGTAAATAAGTTAGAGGAAGCTCTGGATAGAGACATCATTGAACCGGTAGTAGGGCCGAGTGCATGGATTCCACCAATAGTTGTGGCATATAAGGATAATGGGGAGATCAGGTTATGTACAGACATGCGCAGAGCAAGTAAGGCGATAAGGAGGGAGAATTATCCGTTACCAACTTTTGATTCATTCTTAACCAAATTGAAAGGGGCTAAATATTTTTCGCGGTTAGATCTAAAGGACGCATACCATCAACTGTTACTTCACGAGGGAAGTCTCGAAATCACGACATTCATTACCCATAAAGGGATTTTTAGATTTAAACGGCTACTGTTTGGGGTGAATTCGGCACCTGAAATTTTTCAGCGGTTGCTTGAGGGTATGTGGCACCTTGCGAAAATGCCATGAACTACATTGACGATGTGATTATATGTGGGCATAACGAGGAGCAGCATGACCAAGCCGTCAAAACAATGCGCAAGATCTTTGAGGAAAACTACGTTCTCTTAAATCAGGGAAAATGTATCTGGAAGACGACCAGGCTTAAATTTTTAGGGCATATTATGTTTGTATTTATCCAATCCAGTTTCTAGTTGGCTAAGTTATTAGAAAGTCACAAAGGCATCAAATAGCATGGATGAACATGACACAAGTAATTTCGAAGACCCTAGAAGCGAAACAAACAACGTTGACGCAAGACTTAACAAAATCGAGATGCTGATGGAAAAACAAATGCAAAGCACAAATAAAATGTTCGATCAGTTGACCACCTTAATACAATTATGCACGTCACTTATTAATAAAAATGCATCCAAGCCTTAAAATACTCTATGGAATGCTAATGGTGCATGTTCACACATGCATGAAATCGAACACGTTATTAAGTCTCAGTGTGTAGACATTGTTCTGCTAACTGAGACACATTTTACTGATAAATCTTACTTCAAAATCTATGGTTATGAGAAAATTGCCTAATCACTAATCATCCTGCTGGTACCGCTCGAGGGGGAACAGCAGTAATCATTAAAAATAGTAGAAAATTTTCAATTTGTAAACCAATTGTACAACAATGGGCACAAGTCACGATTTATGAGCTGCAAACGGTCACTGGAAGTATAAAAATTGCTGCAGCATACCTGCCTTCAAGACATCAGGTTGCTCAAGGAATGTTTAAATCAATATTTGATTCGTCATTATAATCGGAGGAGATTTTACGCCAAGCATCAATGGTGGAGAGCCCGAACTAACAACCCAAGAGGAAAAGAACTCTTGAAATGCATCAATTTGAGTAATTACTATGTAAGATCAACATATTGGCCGTAAGATCCGAACAGACATCCGGGTGTACTGGACATAATAATACATCATTGTTAAAAGAATACTGAACAATAGTGATTACCAGGATCTATGTTCTGATCACTCTGCTGTCTTTATCCTTGTCAATATTCCGGTCGATCTAAAAATCCGATATAAAAGCTTACTTAAGAAAAACTGATTTAAATCTATTCCGTTGTTGGTTAGATGACGAGATCACCTTAAATATAGATATAAAAAAGGGGCAGGATATTGATGACACTATCGAATGGCTTAACAACAAACATCATGCAGCAGCTGACATATCTACTCCTAAACATAGGCGCAGTAATTCAACATACAAAAACCAAACATTATACTCAAGCGAAATTAGAATGCTAGTGACTGAAAAAAGAAGATTGCTACGCATCTGGCAACGAACACATTCTCCAAGTGACAAAAATGCTTATAATAGAATTGCAAAATAATTAAAAGAAAAAGTTGCCAATTTAAGGAACGACGCCATTGGAGATTTTCTTGAAGCGGCTGAACCGAATGGACCTGAGTGTTGTGATCTATGGAGAGGGCTAAATAAAATTTATTTTGCATGTATTTTATTTATTACAATTTTGTTTGTGTATCAACTTAGAAACTTGAAATAAAACCAAACAGAAATCATATTACACAACATGGACAACATCTCAAAACATGGAGGGGGGGGGGGGGGGGTGGTGTTGTCATATAGAAGCTTTCTGTTTTATGTCCAAATTATCGGATTATCTTCAGTGGTTATAGCAGCAGCTGGAAACCTAGTTTGCCGGGGAACAATTCATCAGGTTATCTCAGCATTTTTCTCAGCTCAAACGGATCATTGGGCAGACACATGTGCGACTGGGAAATAGACTTTAATCATAAATCGTGCACTATTTCTTAACAATCCCACAGTTCATTCATCGAAAACAATCGGTAAGCTCGCAAAGTTCCTAAGGGATTGGAATTTCTTTGCTCCTGTGATAACACAATTGCACAAACTTTTTAAATTTAAAAGATGGATCAATTGATTAAGCAAATATTAAAGGATGGTATCCTTACTTAATCTAAACCAACTTTACTAAGGACAACATTCTACCTTCAATTTTTGATATACAATTATTAATTCACTATATGAAAATAGTAGAAAAATATGAAATAAATAAATACTTTCTTGTTGTAAAAAAAGGGTTTATACTTACTTTTGATCGTGTGATAAATAAAAAGCAAGCCGCGATAAATATACCTTGCATTGTGGCCTGTGTATCGCTAAATTTGACTCCATCAATATAAAGCACAGATTGGCAGTAGGCTTGTATTAACGCATTTAACGCAAGAATCTTGAACATTTGAAGAGTTGTAACTAAAGTACAACGACCCTGTTTTATGATATGATTAACTGAAATTAATTTAAATAGAAAAAATTTATTAATTTCCAAGTAATGTTTCTATAGACATTCTGTTTTTGATCCTTAGAGCTAATATGAGAACACAATATATACTAAAATTACTATACGATTCGATAAATAATTAATAGAACTGCTATAGCTTTGTATATTACAGATTGAAGGAGTATTGTCTTAAACCCTAAATGAAGGTAAAAGATCTGTTACTCACCGCACATAATTGAGGACGACTTGCTTGTAAAGGGTGCTGCGATGGATGCATCACCAAGTTTGACTATCGTTTGCTGCTCTTCCTCAATATTTTTAAGTACAGATTGCAGGCGTACACGTTGTAGATTTATTTGTTCCTCTCGTCGTCGCATTGCTCGTTCACGTGGCAATAATATATGTTGTAGATGTTCCATTTCTGCTGCATTTCGGGATCGTTGTTCATTTTCATTTTTTTTGCTTTTGATTGGCGCACTTGTTAGTAAAGAGACCCCAACATTGGCATGTTTAAGTGCACCAACGTCGTTCGTACCATCACCACACATAAGGGTGCAATATCCTAGATGTTTTAAACTGTTTATAATAAACTCTTTTTGTTTTGGTGCAAAACGTGCACAAACTGTTACTTGTGGCAGAAGCTTATACATAAAGTCCCTTCCTTCCCGCTGTAGATACTGCAGTCCCTCTCCAGTTATACATAAATCAAATATCTCCAAAAGTTTTGATATACAACTAGGATTAGCTACAAATGTCTGTTCACCATCGATTGACAACCATTTCCAATCGTTATGGTAACCTTCAGTTGTTGGAGCAGTTAAAACAAGGATCTTCTTACGCGTAAAACGTAACTCTCGTGCAACGTGACAAGCGGTTAGTGGATTGTCGCCAGTTATCATCATCACCTTGTGTGAAGATTGAGTGAGTTCCTTAATAACAATCTTTGAATCTGGTTTCATCGGACAAGAAATAATAACAAAGCCGGCAAATGTAAGCTCACACTCAACTTCACATCTTTTAATTTCACGTAAGCGTTGTGCAGATAGCTGACCAAATTCTTTGATACCTAGAGCAAGAACCCGAGCACCACGCCTTGCATGCTCTAAATATATCTGCAGATTATATGTTGCATAATTAATTTATAACAAATATGACAAATAATTTTATATATAATCACTTTTTCATAATCCTTCGGAACAGTTTTTAACATCTTCAAAATAACTTCAGGAGCTCCTTTTACAGTACCAATATAGAAAATATCATTTGAATAAGGCATTAGGTAGCCAGCCAATACTGACATACGTTTTAATACAGATGAGAAATGGTATCGTTGTACAATACGTAACGGCTTAAGCTTGCCTCCTTTCGGAATAACGCTATCCGTTTTCGTTAAGTTCCAATCCACAGCTGCTAAAGTAGCTTTCTCCAAAGGATCTCCTACTAGACCATCTTCAAGCAAACTGAGTGAATGGCACGATGCCAGTACCTGTATAGTTTCATCGCAAGCCATCTCAATGGGAATGCAAGTGCCATCAGGTGAGGTACCAGCAATTCCTTCTACCATAAGATTGTCTGTAGTTAATGTGCCGGTTTTGTCAAAACAGCATATTTGAACTTTGCCGGCAAATGGAATCCGAAAAGGCTCAGTACAAAAAATAAATAGTTTTGTTAATTGCATTAATGATGTATTCACCGCTAGAGTCAACTCAATAGGTAGATCGGGGGGAATTATAGCAGTAACAATTAAAGTACATTCCAAAAAAAGCTTATATCGGTTGCGTTCTGGATCTTCACTTCCTTTTATCCAAACATAAACAGCTGCAGCAACAGCAAATATCATTAGAAAGATAATAAATGCAAAAGTTTCAACATTATTTTCTGTAGGTCGATTTGCACCGAATAGTATTGTTCGAAGTAATTTGCCTTGTGAGGTATTAAAACTAGTTCGTATAACGTAACAAATACAACCACCATCTGGGGCGCGTAATGCTTCCTTTGTAGGCTGAGTGTGTTGAACTACTTTAGTGCCTCCGAAAAGTACAAAAAGTTTGCCATCATTGTCAACATCCAATTCCTTATTCAATTCATCTAAAGACTCTAGGGACTCCTTCATTTGTGGAACCGACTCACCTGTTAACATGCTTTCATCCACAATGCAACTTCCGCGTAGAATGACCAAATCGCACGGCACAATATGTTCATTTACAGATCGTGTAACCGATACTAAATCACCTGGTAGAAGTTCATCTGTTCCAATTTGGCGCCATTTGCTTTGTCGTAGCACATAAATCATGTAAGGCTTATTTCCCATTTTTCGAATTTCAGACATATTGCGAAGCTGCTGTTTGACAATAGTACACTCAAATGCAACAAGCATAAAGAGAGTAAAAAGTGAATAATACCAGTAGTCATCTAGACACCACAAGCCCACTGAAAAAACTTGAAAAACAAAAAAGGGTGCTGTAGCACGTTCAAGGAAAAGCTCATGGAATTCAGGAACAGCCATATCCATTTCATTATTTCCATAAGTTTGTAAAGCTAATTTAGTAGCAGCTTCCGTGTCTAACCCGCGAGACTTAGCATAAATGCTTAACAGCTCCTGCACTGGATATTCAACGCAAAGGAAATTTTTCTTTTCCGGGTTCCAAATATATTTAGTTTTTTGAAAAATCAAAAAATACTGCTCAGTCCCGTCCTCCAGTTTTCTGAATTGAATTGGTACTATTTTCGAACATCCATTGTTTTTCGTAGGTACCACTTTGGCAATTACATTGACTGAAGGTGCCCGAACTCGTCGGCAAGTTAAAAATGTTAAAACGTGTACACTCCAATAGCAGAACAGTAAGGTCAAGATGTGAACAAAAGCAATAGCAACGGCGGCAACAAAGCCAGCTTCATTCCACGTTGTAGAACTATCGCTATAAATCTTAGTTGTTTTTGTGGCAACATTAGCAACTTCAGCAAGATCCACATCAGTAATGGTGCTTTTTTCAACAACTTGGTAAACATAAAACCACATATAAAATGCTCCCACGTACAAAGGGATAAAAGGCAGAATAACCCCACTTAGAACAACCGGAATGCGTACGTAGAGTGAAATGTAATGTACTAATTCGTCTAAAGTTTTAATATTGCTGTTCTTCTTGTCCCCTCCTCCAATCTCATTTCCAGAGATCAACATTATTCCCACGACGTATTTAAGTTGCTAATACCTGGAATTTTGTCACAATACATTAGAATTAAACAAATTAAAAGAAACACGAATAGATATGTACCGATACCAATTATTTTGAGCATAGTTTCAGTCGTTATGATTCATTCATATTTTTCTATCATCCCACGCAGTGTAGTAATGAGTTCTTATATCAAATAGTGATGATATATCAATCATATAAGAAGTAATTATTTTATTTTGTTCTTCTATTACCATTAATTAAGATTAGGGTTGTTGGAATAATATCAATATATCGATATTTTTAGTTCAACCTACCAATATTAATGAATGGTGATAGAAGAACAAAATAAATAAATAGAAAATTCCAAGTATCGAAAAGGTATAAAAATTTAAATTTCTTAATCAATTCGATAAGGTTGGCGACTCTACCAGTCAATATCAGACAGTTAACTAATAGTGTATTCAGACAGAGCCTGCATCACGAATTTTGAGTGGGATGCAAAAAATCGTACACAAAGGCCTCTGTTCATCCTAAACAGCTGTTTTATGTTTTGGTAATACATACAAAAGAAACGTTATGGCTAATAATGGCTTTACAGTGAGCTAAGACTCGAATCTATGAAGATGCGACTATGATTCGAGTTCCATTTGACAACAACATCAGGGAAAATGACAAAATGGTTAGTCTAACAGGGCTGGGCAATTTTTCCATGTAGGTTGGCAGCATTTTCATAATTTCGTCGTTTTTGTGATTGCCTCTGATTGTATCTTCTTCTTCGTTTTTTTTTTGCGCGCTACGCAAAACAGCTGATCATTGCACAAAACAATTTGAAGAAGATTTTATATTGTAATTTTTTCTTTAAATATTAATAAAATAAGTAGCAGTAATGAAAAAGGAAGCTGCAAGAATTATTTGCAAACACTCCAAATTGTTCTCAATCATATATTTTTCACAAAATGTCCATTTTAATTATCACAATTAGCCACAACGTTATATTTGTATGTATTACCAAAACATAAAACAGCTGTTTAGGATGAACAGAGGTCTATGTCATGGTGTAAGAAAACAAGCTGACGCCAATTTGGATTGTTACGCTCTCAAAATTCGCTCACTCTCAATTTTTAGTGAATAAGTATCATCAGTGTATTAAAACGCTGAAAAACACGCATTTAGTGTTGAACACAACGTGAAAATGCATTGAAAATGTAAAAATTAGTGTTATGAAATCAATTTTTTGCGCTTTGATCAGCTGGGTTCGGAGGAAATTTAAAAAGGAAATTTAAATTGAGAATGCAGTGTAAATTGAATAAAATACTGAATTAAACAATAAAACAGTAAATTTTGTATTTTTCATATACTTTGCAAGCAGTTAAATATGCACATATGTTAATATGTAAACAATGAACATATAATAGTGTTGTGCAGCGTATAAATCACGAAATAAGGACTATTTGCTGAGAACGACACATAGCGGTAAAAAATTGGCGGCACCCTGTTTTCTTACACCATTAGTCTATGTGTACGATTTTTTGCATCCCGCTCAAAATTCGTGATGCACACAGTGCATAAGCTAATTTTTTTTTGTTAGCAGCTCAAAAAGTTGCTAAATCTACAACAATAACAGGCAAATGACCAAATTTCATGGTTGCTTTTGGAAATTTGAAGCGACATTTTTCTGCTGTAAAAGTGGAAGCGAAAATTTCAGTTGCCAGGGCTGGGATATTTTGAATAATGCTGTTTTAGGTTATTTCCGCCTTTATTTTGGGTCATTCTCTACATTAAACAGCTGATCATTGCACAAGACGATTTGAATACATTTTTAATAGCCTTTTCAGATAGAGCCGCATAGACAAGGGAGCAGCAATAATTATTTGCATACACTACAAATTGTTCTCAATCATGTAGTTTTCACTAAATGTCCATTTTAGTTTCTCACGTTTTATTTGTATGTATAACAAAAATAAAAACATAAGCTGTGTGGAGCGGTTCAGACAAGTGATTTTTTTTCCATAGTTGGGTTTTGTTATTGTATAAACAACAGACTGCCAATTTATTGCATGGGAGATTTTTTGTTTATGGGGGGAAATCGACTGCTTGATTTTTTTAACCGACCTATTCTCAATTTTATCACACAATTGGGCAACGCCTAACATTATATTGCAGTCGCTGTTAAGCTATTTTTCCATATGAAAAAAAAAAATAATATTATCAATGCTTTTGAAATCGACTATCATTCAGCCAAGGTAGTCGGTAGAGCATGTCTTTCGATAATTGGACAAAAATGTAAAATATTTGTGTTAAAACCATTGCGTGATTATAATATGTCATTTTTAATGTCGGACAATTTTTTTGTAGAAAATTATTGTTTTTTAAAAATACTATCATACTGTAAAGTAAATGCAGATGATAGTACTGTTAAATCAGGAGACCGATTAGAAAGAGATCATTGAGAGCGAGCTGGTAAACGTCTGTCTGTCCGTCCAGCTGTTGTTATGATTAGGATAGATAAAACCTTTTGTGTCCAATTTGAAAAATGTCCGTTTGGTGGTCCGTTCAAAGTAAGGTGTTTATATGGGTGTTTAGGGAATAGAGAGGTAGTTTTGGAACAAGAACGGAAGATAGCAATTCGTCGCCGCGGCGAGTGCATTTTTTCTTTTGGTGTAAAAAAAGGTGCAAGAATTGTACGGGAAAAGAAAAATTTGTTGGACATTCCGTAAAAGTTGTTGTTCGGACTTATGTTATTTATTTGTTTCAAGTAGTACTTGTGTATGTTAAGTTGTTATTTTAAGTATAGTTCTGTTAAGTTAATAATGCTATGTAAAATGTTCTATGTTATGTCAAATGGTCTATATTACGTAAAAGCTTTATTTTAAGTAAGTAATTATATATTAATTAAGTTTTTGAGTCTGCAATAAAAACATAATTCACGTTTGTGGACTCAACATTTTGGCGACCGTGACAGGACAGCAATCGGCTGTTCTTTGATGGAATTTGGTGGATTGACAATGGGTCAAGCTCCACATATGAAGCATTTATAAGCAGATCATTGGGCATCTGGCATTGGAGTGATATCTACAAAGGATCATCACAGCATTCACACCTTTGAAGTCAACCTCGCAACTCAAAGCTATCATCGGAACAACATTCGGCAAATCACCAACAGTAGAATATTATCGGCAAAATACACACAAGTACATTGGATACAACAGAAGTAGTTCCGGTTTGTTAGCGTGGAAGCAGATTAGCTTCTCAAACTGTATGTATTAAATGAAATTTTGTGCTGTGACAAACAACGGATTAAACTGTGCGTTAAAATAAAACGGAAGCTTTCGGTACACTGTATAACTAACATAACCGAAGTTATTACTGTTTTCCTTCATTCCACTATATTCGCTACACTTTAACCGACCTATTCTCGTTGTTTTTGGGTTGACACCTCATATAAAGTAAGCTCTTATCATTTTTGCGATTCTCGTACAAGTTGAAAGCTGCGCTGTTATAAAAGCTTTTTTAACACCAGTAAACTTTAGTTTATGCAGGTTTGCTAACTTAGCAGAAAATGAAAATATGTTGAAAATATGAAATATCTTATAAAAAAAAAATCTTATACAAAAATGAAAGCAGGTGTTTTTTAGGGGTTCTCCGAGTAATTCTGACTATTTAATTTTTTTTTCTAAATTTGATTTTTTCCGCCAAGTTGACAAGTCTGATTTTTTCTTATATGTATATGCGAATGTATGCAATTGATGCCACAATATTTTTGGAAATCGATAATTTTTCACAAAACTATTATCCTTCATTGAAAATGGATTACTATGATCACGCAATGATTTTATCACATTTCCTTTTTGCATAGTTTTCATTATATTCCAAAAATCAACAAATCGAAAGATTACCAATTTTACAGAGCGATAACAGTGCACACAAATTAACATTTTTTCTCACAAACAAATTAACACCTCTTCAGCAAATGATGTTGAATTGTTTGCGTAAGAGCTTTCCTTGACACCGCAAAAAACAATTAACAGCGAGTTAATTGTATGTTAGGCGTTAACAGACATACAATTTTTTTGTCATCTCCTTGAGAATAGGTCGGTAAATTTATGATAAAAAAGCTTAAGCGCTGTCAGGGTAATTTATTTATTACTTTGTTATGATTATTGGATATCAATTTTCGTTACTCTTTGTTCGCTATCGCTCTTTCGTGTAGTTTACTGGCTTGTGTTCGCTCTTACCTTGTTTGAGTTATTTTTGTTTAATCGCATATTGTGCTTGCTGTGAACAGAATCTGATGTTAGTGATTTTCTTTTAAGAGAACAATTTGCCCAATTCTATTGTTTCAACATGGGGAATATAACGGGTGATTTTTTAAGAGCTTGTTAATTTCATTTAAAAAAAAAACCATAAAATTCAGAAAAATGCATGAAATCTTTATTTGAATCTATAGAACGATCGATATAATTTAATGTTTAAAGATAATTTCATGTAAATTTGTGCCGCGGCTGCGCTGCAGATAATGTAATTAATAAAATCAGTTGAAAACGAAGACCTCCTTAAGGAATGTTGAAAATTTTCCTTTTTACTTCTTTTCAATATCAAATAAACCAACAAATTGAAACAGAAGTCATTTTATGAAAAAAAATGTGTGCAAGTAATTAAAGATGTAAAGAAAAAAGCAAGAAAATTTAATTGCTTTGGAATCGCGTCAAATATTTTTTTACGTAGAAAATAAAAGAGAAAACAAACAAAAACAACAACAACAACACAAAAAAAAACAAATTCAAGTTAATAAATTATTATTACACCAAAAGATCAACGAAGACAACAAGACTACAACAACAAGAACAACGACATTAATAACAGTGGGTTGCGCGCATGATACAATAAGAGAACCACATAACAGTAAACTAGTGGCGTTACCTTGTTTTATTGTATCATGGCGGTGAATAGTACATCAGAAGTAGAGCAGCAGCAGAGCAGAATCGGCAGCAGAGCCGAAGAAGAGGTGGTAGCAGAATCAGCAAGCAGAAACAGAGCAGTTTTTTTATGTTGGTTTTTTTTTTTTGATAACTGAGTATTTTTTTATTAATTTAATTTTGTTTTTGTTTTAGTGTAAATTAGTTTTTTTGTTTTTTTTTATCAATATTGTGTGGCCTTAAAATAAAAAAAAAAAAAATAAGAAAAGATTAACTTTGGCTATGCCGAAGTTGTAATATTCTTCATGGAACTTTTATGTATATCTTCTTATTGTGTTATTGTAAGTTTCTATTTTATGTTTAAAAAAAAAATGGTCTTAGAAGATGTTTTGAGTATACAGAAATATCACATTATTGTTTACTTATGCGTAGCATCACTATATTCTCTGTGTTACAGTTTGAGTATCAATAAAGAACACAGTTTAAGTGGCACTTTATTGTACAATTACTCTTTATAAGTTTGTCAGACAGACGGCCATGGCTAAATCAACTCGTCTCATCGAGCTGATCACAAATATATATACTTTTTGTGGTCTGCGATGTCTCCTTCTGTGTGTTACAAACTTCATGACAAACTTATAATATTATTCACTCCCGTGAAGAGTATAAAGATAGGCAGTCATGGGACTGGCGACCAAAGTGAAAACAAAATTATGAAATAATGGTTTATTTTTTTGAATTTTCAAATTAAATGTAGTATCCGCACTCCGAACAACAGTTACATGCATTCATTGTATTGTAACAATTGTACAACAAGCATATGGTAGCTAAAGTAAGAAAGAAAAATGTTTCATTGGTTATTTATTTAAGTATCGTGATAATACCGCATCGTGGTACTGAGTTTTCGATCATTGGACATAGTCAAATCTAAAGCTTGATTAAAAAATTCAAGTAAAGGTAGATTTTTATCATCTCCAAAGTTAATGTTGAAGTCTCCAAAGTTAATGTTGAAGTCTCCACTTAATATCATAGGTACATCAAAATTTTCGCCAACAACATCAAATTACATTTGTTGTCAAATAGAAGCTGAAAGTCTACAGGACATAGTTAAGCGGCAATTTAGTCTAGAGGGACTCGGCGTATGTCATATAAAGACAGACAAAACTAAATCCGTAGAAGACGAACGGGCAATCGATTTAGTAAACTCATATATTACAAATGTAGGTTGCTGCTGTAAAGGCAACTTGCCGTGAAAGATTGAGAATGTGACTCTCCCGGAAAGCTATTCTATGGCAGTACAAAGGCTAAAATGCTTAGAGCGCAAACTCCTTCGCATCCCGGGCATAGCGGAACTGTACAAAAACGAAATTTCGAAACTTCTAGCCAACGGGTACGTTTGAACACTTTAAGGACATACCAAAAACTACAAAACTTTGGTTCCTTACCCCATTTTGGAGTGCAAAACCCATACAAAATTTGCAAAGTACTCATTGTGTTTGCGCTGCTGCCGAATGCTACGGCACATCACTAAACAAAAGCTTACTAACCGGCCCAGATTGGCTGTCTTCAATAGTAGGAATCTTAATAAGATTCCGTCTACATAAGATAGCATTCTCTGCAGATATTAGGAAAATGTTTAACCAAGTACAAATCTCAGACGAAGCCAAAGGTGTACCAAATGAAAGCCATGCTGTTTGGCACAACCTCTTCACCATTTATAGCCCAATTCGATAAAAAATATAATGCCAAATTATACGAGAAAGAACAACCAGAAACGGTAAAAGCAATCGTCGAAAACCACTATGTTGATGATTCCTAAGATTCGAATCCAACAGTTGGTGAATCAGTAAACTTGGTAAAAGCGGTAATAGAACTTCAGTCAAGAGCGAACTTCGAGATAAGAGGATTTATATAAAACAACGAGAAAGTGTTGCAATAAATTCCACAAACAGTTCGGTATAACAAAACGCAAAAGGTGTTATAGACAAGCCGGAAGTAACGCAGAAAATACTTGGAATTGTGTGGAATGCTGAGACAGACAAGTTTTGCTATTTAACCAACACAATGCACCGTATACACAAAAGTCTACTGTACGGTGCACAACTTCCAACCAAACGCTAAGCTCACAGCGCTGTTAATTCGGTATACGATCCATTGGGTTTGGTCACGACGACAACAATTAGAGGTCAAATTCTAATGTGCGACATATGGGAAACCGGAATTCACTGGGACGATACTAACAAAGGAGACAATGTAGACAAGTGGCGAAAATGTGTCGATGATCTAAAGTCATTATCAGAAGTTCAGATTCAAAGATGTTACTCGTCAAACTATCCAAATGCTGATAATATAGAAAAACATTTGTTCTGTGACGCTAGCAGCAAAGCATACGAGGTTTGTTCAAAAAGTATCGTGATTTTTGAATTTATGCGGGCTACGTATATTCGATTTTCGATTTTTTTGTGGCGTTTTGTTGGTACTCATGTCACTCAGCTTTGTCGCCTTCTAATCGATTTCTTAATGGCTCATAAATTAAACCTTCGCCGCTAAAAAGTTGCTCGCTTGGAACTGACCCTGGCGGCGACGAGAAGTAAGCACGTGCGATAGAAAAAAAAGGTTGAAATTTTTTGTTATATTTCCACCATAGTAAAGGATCGCATGGGCTGGCTATCGATAGTTTGACAGCTCTATATGCAATTCTCTCTCTCTGTTAATTAGCTCGTCCGATTAACCCTTTATAACTCAACCACGTGATTTTTTTCAAAGTCTTGGTTTTATGGTAGGTCTTAACGAAAAAAAATACGTGTATTTAAAAAAAGGGGAGTGTGACAGAAATGTTACACTGTCTTAAACCGTTCCTCTAAGTTGTATGGAATGCCTTAAAACAATAAATACTCAAATTCATAAACTAACCTGGAATTATAACACAGAAATTCACTTTGTGTATTTTTAGGGTTCCGTAATTATATGGAACTAATGGGACCCTATTACTAAGCTTACGCTGTCCGTCCGTCCGACTCGTGCTCTCATGAACCGTAATAGGTAGAGAGTTGAAATTCACTTGTGTGTAGAGCGACAAATACTAAAAATACACATTTTTAGAAGCATGGTTCTTTAATCTTTTGTTTAACATTTTATTTTTTTTTGTAGAATACTTTTAGGCTGTTATTGTAGTATACTTTTAGGCTGTTAAATATGCACATAATTTAATATTTTGAGCAAAAAATCTTGTACGATGGTACGGAATCCTCCGTGTGCGAGTCCGACTCACACTTGGCTGATTTTATTTTTAGCATATTTTTTCGAATTGCGTGAAATTAATAAATATAATCGTCACACATGAAGTAACGTCACAAATTGGAATGAATGAATTTCACAGAAATGACGTCAACTAGTTCTCAAGAACTGCATTAAGTCCATAGAGAGATCTGTTAGTGATATGTTGCATTCATTTAAAATGGAAAAAATGTACATATGCTATGAATTATTTGGACTGTTACAACAATGTCACTGTTGTTCGAGAGAGAATTGTCTAGTCTATCTGACTTTTTTCTTTGTCTTCTTTCGCGTATTTGGCATTCGTTGAGTTAGGGATGTGAGAGGGAATGAGATATGTGACGCCGTATGCAATGACAAAATGTAAATATACCTCCGCCAAAAATCCGTTTAAAAAAAATGCGGAGGCGAATGCGGAAGTACGATTTCTTGCTGATGTTCTGCAGATGCGGAGGCCGATGTGAAGTTCCGTTATAACCCTAGTGACAACCCTATTGATCATAGTTCCTCCTCTTGTCCATATCAGACCCTCACAGTGGCATAGCACATGCTCTGCTCTTTCCTCCTCTTCATTGCATAGTCTTCAATTATCGTTATTTGTGATACCCAAATTGCATAGGTGCTTCAACACTCTGCAATGACCTGTTAAGAATCCCGAAACTAAACGTAGGTCTCTCCGTGTTAGTCCCAGTAGTTCTCATGTTCTTTTGCTAGAGCTGGTTGGCATGAATATTTTTGATACTCTAATATTGTTCGTGTTGACCCAATATTGATGCGAAGTTATAGCCAGCCACTTTTTTTTTCGCAAAATGGTTCTGGTCCAATGAGGACGTTCTTAGACCCTTTTCTGGCGAGTTCATCTACCTCTTCATCCCCAGCTATGCCTAGGTATCCAAATGAGATTGATATGGTTATTTGAGGCTAATGACTTAAGTACTATTAGACATTCCCATTCTTCGATTTGCATTCAAAGGCGTTGAGTGCGTGTAGAGCAGCCTTTCTATCCGAGTGAATAAGTATGTGCTTATTAACAGTGGCACACTTTAATTCCTCTCTGATACATAACTCTATGGCATGTATTTCTGCCTGAAATACTGAGTTATCTTGGTCCATGCTACAGACTATACGCTTCCTAGGGTCTTCCCCAAATACTCCAGTTGCTACGCCAGTATCAGTCTTGGAACCATCCGTGTACCACGCGTGGGAGTCACGAGAGGGTTTGGGCCTTGCTCGTTCCCAATCTGTCCTTTCCGGAAATGTAACTTTAAAGTTTCTATGAAAGTTAAATTTCGTGGGACAAAGGTCGCTTATGGTAAGGTTGGCTCCGCTCAGATTGAGCTCATTCCTTAGACGGAATTGGTTGAGATGTGCAGAGTTTGCTTCATCATTAGAATGTGCTTAGCCATGAATAGCATTGCTTTCTTCTTTATAAACAGTGGTATATTCAATAGTGTCTCAACCCTGTGCATAAAAACCATGTTTACTAAGTAGTTGAAGGAGTTCGTCAACTGCAATGGACCACAGAAGAGCGGAGAGTATCCCTTCCTGCGGACATCCTTTCGCAGCACGAACTCTATAGTTAGTTTGGCCTATTGCCGAGTTTATATTTCTGTATTTTAGAAAGTTTTCAATCCAACTGCAGGTTGTATGATCGACACCCCTACGTTGGACAGCCCCGTTAATATGGCTGCATTCCGTGTTATCAAAGGCACCTGCGATATCTAGGAAGCAGCCAACTGCATATTCTTTATTCAACAGTGATTTTTCAATATTCTGAGTGAGATTAAGAAGTGCATGCGTTGTTGACTTGGCCATTTGATAGGCATATTGATTGATGTGTAGTGGCCTCTGTTTGAGGAACTTTTATTATTATTATTGTTAGCAATGTTTACAAAAAGAAAACTAAAACTAACAATTCTATATAACATAGATATAGCAGTGGCTGCTAAGGCCTTCGGCTATATTGGAATGTGTTGTGTACATGGTTTTGCTAGGTCTATTACAGTATTTATATCTTAACTCCGTATTTCTGAAGTACTATTTATATATATTTTCTTATTTAACAGAATTTATGTCTTAACTACTCGTATGTATTTCTTAGGTACTATTTAATTATTATGTATATATTTTTCTATTTTATTTAAGAATCACAGTTGGTATGTATTTATATTACGTGATAAATGTTGGCTTGCTTTATTAAGTTAGCTAAGCTAGCAGAAGGGTCTTTGTTTGCAAAGATATTTGCCCTTGTCTATGTTAGGGCCGTACAGTGGTTCAGTATAAGTTCTGTGTTTATTCTTAAGTTGGAGTTACATATGTGGCAATTGGGTGACATGTTTTTGTCCGTATAGTGCTGATTTGTAATTTTTGTGTGTCCAAGTTTCAACCTAGTAATTTTAATTTGGTCTAGCCTGTTTACTTCTTGTTGGGTGATATGTCGCAGAAAGTTCGGAGTTCTTTCGTTGTTTCTATTAACGAGTTGATACCATTTGCTACAGAGAGGTAATATTTCTTGTTGTTTTGCATGGAGTAACTTTTTGAGGTATGTGAGAGTATTGTTTGTGTTTAGATTAGGGGGGAGGATCAGTGGCAATTTTATGGCTGCTTTAGCGGCCTGGTCCGAAAGTTTGTTTCCTTGATTGCCTGAGTGGCTAGGCACCCATAGGAGTTTTATTTTAGGACAGTTTTGAATCAGAAAAGATCTAATGGTTAAGGGATATAAGCTGATGTTAGCAATTGCATCCAGGGATGACAAAGAATCCGAGCATATAATAAAATTACTTTTCCTATTTTTTATTAATTCTATTGCTGCTAAGATTGCTATTATTTCTGATGATATTACAGATGAAAAGTAAGGAAGGAGACTGTTTTGTATAACACTGTTGTCTGTAGTAAAAGCGTAGCTGGTTATGTTTTCTATTTGAGACCCATCAGTGTACACAAATTGGTGATTTTTGAATTTCTCTTTTATGCTGACAAAGTATTGTCTGTAGATATGTGAAGTGTTATTTTTATGGATATTGGCTTCGTATAATAAGTTTTTTATAGGTGTGGTTCGGTAGGCACCTAGGGCAGTGCGAACTGCTGCATTGAGAAGGGTTTTTAATTTGTTGATAGTTGTCTTTTGTGTATGTCCATAAATAAATAGCTCATTGTCTATTTTAGACACAAAAATTGCTTTTGTTATCGCTAGTAGAGTATGTGTATTGCAATTAAATTTAGCACTGGCCAAGCATTTAATAATGTTAAGTCTCTTTGAAAATGATTGTTTTAGAAGGTCGATATGCGTCTGCCAGTTATAATATATTTGTTATTAAATGTTACTTCCAGTATTTTTAAAACCGTAACGGTGGGCAGTTGGATGTTGTTGCATGTGGTAATGCATTTGCAATTTGCTTACTCTTGTTTAGAGATAGTGTAGCACCTGAATAGTTACACCAATTGATCATGTTTGTGAAAAGCGTATCTAAATTGAAAGTATTATTTTTTTGGTTTCTTTTAAAGTTTATGAATAGTTGAAAATCGTCTGCATAAGCGCAGAAATTTAAATCTTTTTGTATTGAAATTATGTTTGACAATTTGTTGTATGCAATGAGGAAAAGAATTACCGAAAGTGGTGATCCTTGCTGTATTCCGTTGTTTAAGGGGTATGATTTTGACATGTGTTGTCCCACTCGAACTATTATTTTACGATTGGTCATAAAGTTTTTTATGTAGTTTAGAATTTTGGGGCCTACATTCTTGGAGTTGGTCAATTATAGTATGTATCCCAATTCTATCAAATGCCCTTGAGAAATCTAGGAAAATAATAGTTAGCTGTCCTTTTGCTGCTATTGCTTTGGATATCAGGTGGTCTGCATAAGTCAGAGCGTCTGTAACCGATTTACCTTTTTTGAAACCTATTTGGTTTTCATGTAAGAGCTTTCTCTTTTTAACGAACCACCATTGGCAATGATCTAGTCCAGTGCTTTCGCTAAGCAACAGTTTAGCGAGATTGGGTTTCAAGATGGGGATTGTTAGGTTGGTTTTGTACGTTTGTTACATGTTGGTGTTGAATATGTTGTTGTATAGATTAATAACTCTGTGTTTGAAGATGGTTGACGCGTTCCTTAACATTGGGTATGAAATTCTATTTAGTCCAGTTGTTGAACCCGTTAGAGATTGCAAAGCAGAAGAGAATTCTGAGAAAACTATTTATTTTTTCCATTTGTAATGCGTTTGGGCATAATTCGTATTTAGGATGATTGTTTTTAAGCTTGTGGTAAATGAATTCTTGACTTAAGTTGTGATCTTGTGATGTTTCTGATTTGCATGTACTTTTTTGATTGGTTATTGGACAAAAAATGCAAAGTATTGTTTTAATCGGGTTTAGCCCGCAAAATTGTGTGTAGTGAGGTGAATTCTAAAGTAGATTGTGTTTTACTTTGTATTAGCAATCTTCTAAATTGAGCATTTGCTTTTCTGTATTCTAATACGTTTTCTACGTTATGTTTCTTTTCAGTATTCGGTAGGTTTTATTTTTGTTTTCCCTTAATGTCGCTAAGTTCTTATTCCACCATGGGAATAAAATTTCTATTTGAAAACGGTCTTGATGGTGGAATGTAAATTGAAAAGACTGTGATTTCCGTTAGAGATTCTATTTCTATTGCTAATGCCTCTAAATCGTTGTTTATATTATGTTGGGTAAAATTAATTGATTTGTGCACCAGTAGTGGAACTCCTCTAAATCTGTTTGATGCGTTATTAGTTATGATAGAGTAATTTATGGGTACAGGTATGTGATTGGTATTATATGTATATATGTGTTTGTTGTAGTGAGATTATTTGTGGTCTTTGTTCTTTAATGAGTACTAAAAGTTCAATGTAGTTATTTTTATAACCTTTTATGTTCCATTGGAGAATTAAAAGAGACATTTGGATAATTAAAATTATTAGAATTAATGTTGTTAATGCGTTTGCGACGCATTGTAATATTTCTGCAGTGAACTTGTTTGTGTACTTTTAAGTGGCCTTGGCGCGGCTGACGGGCAAACTTTATAAAGTTTGTTATTTGTTTACTAGGTATCGTTCATTATTTCGTTATCAGTGTCTGAGCTGTTTGCTAGTTTATTTGTATTAGAGATTCAGTTGTTTTTTATTATTTTTATTATATTTTAGTTGGCTGAGCTTACGTTTTGAAGTGTTTTTGGGTAGGATATTAACCTTGTTGTGTAACTTATTTGTTGTGTCAGCCGATGTTGAAGGGTTGGTGTCGGTGACATTTTCCATATCGGCGTATGATAGAGTGTCTGGTTTGGTGACTTCTGATGTTTTTATGTTGTTCGTTAAGATTGATGGTGTGTTGCTTTGTTTTGTGGCTGTGTTGGAAGAGGATGGTTGTTTTTTGACGTTTTCTGTGAAAGAGTGGTGTTCATGTTAGCGTGTAGAATTATAGATGGAATATGCTTCTTTAGAATCCACTTTACGTGTAATTTTGATAGCTATTATTTCCTGCTCTTTGATGAAGACAGGGCATTTCTTTTCTATTGAAGAGTGTTTGGTGTCAGCATGTTTCTTTATGGTGCAGTTAATACAGTTCAATTCGTTTTTGCAATTTTTCACGTCATTAACTTCACAGTGCTGCTCTTGACCGCAAGATATGCACATTTTAGTCACCTTACACATTTTTTGGGTATGTCCAAATTTCAGACAATTGTTCTAACGCATTGGAAGTGGAATGTAAGGTCTTACTTTTGTATTCTCGTAACCAATCAGTAAGTGTTCGGCGATCGAAAGTGAGGCAAATGTGACTATAATCAGGCCTCTTTCAATTAGTTGATCACCGGTTTTCCTTTATATTTTCCTTATTTCAGACACCGCTTGAGTTTTAATTCACTCAGTATTTCTTCCTCAAAAATAGATCTGAGCTCATTAGAGTAGATTACTCCTCTGCAGTGGTTGAGTGAGTTGTGTTCCGCTACTGTTACAGCAATTGAGTCAGACAGTGCAGTTAGTTTGAGCAGTCTTTCGGTTTTATTCTGGGTTTTTGTTTTAATAAGCACTGCGCCGTCGTGCTTTCAGTATACTCAAGGGGATAAGCGCATACTTAGGTCTGTGCCGTAATTGAGTGTGCTGAAGGAAGTCTGGTCTATCACCTCCACGTGGTGACGGCTGGAAACAGTTGCAGTATGTCTCAAACCGGACGTGTCATTAAAACATGTTCAGTTGGGTCATGCAGTAAGCTGGTTAAGATAGATCAGGCGGAGGGAGTAAACCCTCTTAAATAAAATCTTCCCTAACCCAAGGTGTTATGCGTCCCGTGCCTATTGGGTGGTTTGCAGCCAGGGAACAAACCGGCTGTATTATAACGGAGCTGCCTCGATACCGGGTCACCTCGAGGTGTATCTATGACCTTACCGTGGTATGGGGCGCTGCCACGGTGGACCACTAACTTCCCCTCTCAACCAAAGGACTGCCAACTGCTTAGGAAGGCGGCGGTCAAATATGAAACATGAATCCTACCAACATAAAAAAAGTATGGACATGCAGTCCCTAAATGCAATGCCACAACCTGGCCCAAGCCAGGTCCACGTGCCTACTACCGAAGCTGGGACAACCGAGCCTAGTGGAAGTAGTAGCACTACACTGCCTAAGAAGGCTACCACCTGCACGGGTACAGCTGAAACCGGGAATAAACCTGGTGTAGTCGGAGGTACCGGTCCAGGGAGTAATGTCGGCACCCCCCCTGTAGCTAAGCATAACTATAAGGAGAGGCGATCGGCTTTACGTCTATTGGAACGCCTGAGAAACGTTCCTGATGCTGAAAGGTCGGAAAAGCAGAAGGCCTCTGTCCTATGGGCCACGCGGATAACGGGGGGACTTGTACAAGTTCCTAAACCGAATCCGCCACCCAAAAGACAGAGATCGGACGATCTTCCTTCCAGCAGCAACTCAGCCAAGAGACCGAGAAATCGGGGGGCTGTTAAAAACCTTCAGCGAGGCGGTCAGCGGCCAACAAATATGGGCGGTTGTTGACAGAAGCAACGCTGAAGGTACGATCACGCCAGAGAGCTGGAGGAAAGTTGAGGCCAAGCTAACAAGCGTGTTCTTTCAAATATTGAAAGAGCATCCTGGCCCAGCTCCCTTCTGCCGCGATGGGGCGTGGCACCAAAACCACGTCAAACTAATCGCCTGTGCTGATCAGAGATCTACTGATCTCTACAAGATAGCCATCTCCAGGATTGGTGAGGTATGGCCAGGGTCAAGGCTCGAGGTTATATCAAGGGAGGATATCCCTTGTTTGCCAAGAGCAAGGGCATGGATCCCAGCCGAACCATCAGACCCGAAGATGGTACCAAGATGGAGGAGCCAAAAGGTGAGTTCCGTACTGCAACCTTCGTGGTCGGTAAGGACTCGCTGGAACCTCTATCGAGATTGGAAGGGGTCATTAGTTACGGATTCTCATCAATAAAGATGAGTATCTACAAAAAGGATGGAATGCCTCCGACCAACACAGATCCGAGCACATCCTCAACTGCGAAAGAACATCTAGGTTCTGCAACAGAAGCGGAAACGCCAAGAAGGGCATCGGATGGTGACAGTATCTTCTCTCTTCTGGAAGGAGTGTCGAAAACCACTCTGACAGATGAAGAGGAGCTACTGGCATCAGACGAGGATGCTGAATCAACGTTGGTGGAGGTGGAGTCTGGAAATGACGCTCCGGATACTCCAAATTAACCTCCATCACTCAAAGGTTGCGTCCGCCAACCTTTTACTCCGTCTGGCAAGCAGCGGATACCATATTGTCCTGATACAGGAACCATGGGTAGTACATGGTCTTGTTTGCGGGCTCAGGAACAACAAGTATAAAATCTGTCACGTACACAATCAAGGTAAGCCCAGAGCATGTGTACTAGTAAAAAGGGAGTTAGCTGCATTTATGCTCTCTAATTTCAGCGATGCAGACCAAGTCACCATCAGTCTTGAAGCAGGTGGTGAACGGATGTGGCTAGCAACAAGCTATCTGACCCATGACCATGATCTGGTAGCGCAGTCAAATAGGCTGGGAGCCAAGTTAATTGTTGGTGCAGACGTCAACGCGCACCATTCGGTGTGGGGCAGCACGGACATCAATGCTAGAGGTGAGTGCCTTTTTGATTTCATTATTGGCTCTAATCTCCAGATCTGTAATAAAGGTAATAAGCCAACCTTTATTATTAGATATAGGCAAGAGGTAATTGATGCTACTTTTGCCTCTAGCTCCGTCTATAAGAAAATAAGTAAATCGAAGGTTTTGGAAGAACATTCCTTCTCCGACCATAGGTATATCTCTTTTGAAATTAGCAAAATCCTACCAAATCCCAAGCCCGTCCGGAATATTAGGAAAACGGATTGGGATAAATATGCAGGCCTAGTAGGGAATACCCCTGAAACCCATGCATGCAGCACTCCAGATAGTGTAAGCAAGCTAGAAACATTGGTAGAGTCTGTAACAGCTAAACTAAACGCAGCCTTGGCGCAAGCCTGTCCGATAAGAAAACCGAGAGGCATAGCCAAACCTCGGTGGTGGACAGGTGAGCTAAGTAAGCTTCGGGATAGTAGCAGACATGCCTTTAACAAGGCAAAACACACCCGCCTTGAGGAGGACTGGAGAGGTTATAAAGAATCTCTAAAGGTCTACAAAAAAAGTAAACGAGCTGCGCAGAGGCAATCTTGGAGATCTTTCTGCGAAGAAGTGGAAGGTGCATCCGAGGCCTCTAGACTCCGCAAAATTCTGGCAGGAAGCTCCCAAAACTGGGAGCTACTGCAGAAAGTGGACGGTTCGTTCACCACAACAAGCAAAGAGTCATTAGAACTCTTGCTAGACACACACTTTCCGGGATGCTCGGACAACACTGAGCAAGACGCGGACAGTCTAGTAAAGGGTCGTGAAATCAGAATAGATGCGATATCGGAGGACCGACTACTATGGGCAATTAACAGGTTTAAACCCTTTAAATCTCCGGGGCCAGATGGAATTCACCCAGTGGAACTACAGAAAACCATTGGACACCTGACTGACAAGTTAATGGCAATTTTTAAAGGTTGTCTCAAGCTTGGCTACACACCTCAGGGATGGAGACGGGTTAAGATTGTTTTCATTCCAAAGGCAGGTAAAAGCTCGCACACCCATCCAAAAGACTTAAGACCGATCTCTCTATCTTCCTTTCTACTGAAGACACTAGAAAGGCTGATTGAAATCTACTTAAGACTGACGATAGACAGGAGGTTGATCTCTCAATCTCAACATGCCTATACCAAGGGGAAATCAGTTGAAACAGCATTACATTCCCTCATCTCCACTACGGATGGACCCCTACATCGGCAGGAGTTCACCTTAGCAGCATTCCTCGATATAGAAGGGGCCTTCAACAACGTTAATGCGAGTGCGATCACTGCAGCACTCATTGACCTGAGAACGGAATCGAACCTAGTGGAACTCATCGACAAAATGCTAAAAAGCAGAGTCGTTGAGGCAGATCTGGGAGATTCCAAACTTCGAAAGGCAGTGAGAAGAGGCACACCGCAATAAACTACTAGTAGGTCTAGAATCGATGGGCTGCAAAGTGATCGCATATGCGGATGACGTCGTTATTGCCGTTTCTGGAAAATACATATCTACTCTGAGAGACCTTCTGCAGGGTGCTCTAAATTTTCTTTCCAAGTGGGCGGAAGATTGTGGTCTCGGAGTCAATCCGGACAAGACACAGGTCATCCTCTTCACTAGGAAATATAAAATCCCCTATTTAGATCCGATAATGCTTTCGGGGAAATGTGTGATGATATCGGAAGAGACAAAGTACTTAGGCTTAATCATTGACAGGAAACTGACATGGAAGCCGAATACTCTAGAAAGAGCTAGGAAGGCTAGCGTGGCACTTTATGCCTGTAGAAGAGCAATAGGCAAAACATGGGGAATCAAACCTAAAACTGTTTATTGGCTCTTTACATCAGTTGTCAGACCCATTCTCCTTTACGGAAGTGTTGGTTGGTGGACTGCGATGCAGAAGAAGACCTACCGTGAAATTATCGGTAAGGTTCAAAGATCGGCGGAGGTGGCAATAAGTGGTGTCATAAGAACTACGCCAACGCGTTGGACATCATCTTACACCTGCCACCGATCGATCTTTTCTGCAAACACCTAGCGGCATGCTCAGCCATTAGACTCAAAGCATGCTCACAATGGAAAGGGAGTTCGTATGGGCACGCAAGCATACTGAAGTCCTATACTAACATTCCTACACGACTTGATCGCCTCCTGTCATCTTTCTGCTTCGAAAGGAAATTCTCTGTAAGGTTTCCATCGCGGCAGGAATGGCTAGAAGGTGATCCATCACAAAGTACCCAGATCAAGATATACATAGATGGATCTAAAATGGATACTGGTGTAGGGTCTGGAATTTACTGCGAAATGCCCTCAATCTGCAAATCTATTAAACTAATGGACCACTGCAGTGTTTTTCAGGCGGAAATAACTGCCATTCATGAAGCCGTAAAATGGTTGCAGATAAACAATATATCTGGCAAGGATATATGTATTCTATCAGACAGCCAGGCTGCCCTAAAAGCCCTGGATGCACCTTATACAACATCTAGGAGTGTCTCAGATTGCCGCCGATCTCTTAATGAGATGGCATCACAACTCTGCATTAACCTGTGCTGGGTTCCCGGTCACAGGGATATTCATTGCAGGGCTGATGAACTCGCAAGAGAGGGTACCAATCTGCCACATGTCAGTAGGGGCATGGAAAGCATTGGTGTCCCAATTGCGACGTGTAAACTTATCGCCAGGGAAACACTAATAAATTCCACAAATCTTAGATGGAGTAGTGCTTCTACCTGCGAAATAGCCAGGCAAACATGGCCAAAGCTAAATCAGCGTCTATCCTTGTCTTGTATTAAGCTAGATAGATCTCAATTAGGAATCCTGATAGGCACCCTAACAGGACACTGTCTAATAGGTAATCATGCAACTAGACTGGGAGTCTTAATGCATGATTTCTGTCGCAGCTGCAGAAATGAAGAGGAACTGGAGACAATCCAGCACCTCTTCTGCTCATGTCCAGCTCTGGCTAGAAGGAGGATACGTTTCTTGGGTTCCCCCTTCCTAACAAGTATAGATAACCTATATCAACTAGGCATAAATAACCTCGTTCGCTTCATTAAAAGCTCCGAATGGTTCACTTCGGTTGGGTGGTAGCCAAGCCCCACCCCTGTGGCTCACAACGGACCCATCTTGTGGTCTAAGTGGCATCACTCGTTCAGTGATGCAGCTACCTAACCTAACCTAACCTTTACAAAAAAAGAATACCATTTTCGTTCTTTTCATATATCATACCTTCAATGTGGCTCTACTGAAAAATTTAAAATTTTGAGTTGTGACACTTTAGTTAACATGTGCGATATGTATAATGATGGAAATTATATATGGAAATCAAATTGAAAGTTTGACTTAATTATTTCAGGGGGATCACTTACCACTTCTACAAATAAATCGAATTTTTTTAATACTTATATGTACATTGTTAGAGCATTATTGTCAATCTTTTTAAAGCACAAATAAAATAAATAAATAAAAGCATTATTATTTATATACTCGTACAAAAAAAATTATAAAACAAAGTCCCCCAACCGCGTCTGTCTGTCTGAACGCGATAATCTCAAAAACTACTGATCAGATTTTCATATGGTTTTCACCTATGGACGGAGGGATTCAAGATGTATATTTCATAAAGGTTTTTCTGAAATTGGTTAAAATATTGACGGTAATTGTTGAAGATGTCGAATCATGCCGACTTGGCTATTTTTATAACTTTTTTAATAATTTTTTTTTAAAACAACAAATGAATATTACTGAATGGAGCTGCATACTTATTTTTTTATTTTTTTAAGGTAAACAAATATTTTTTTAGGATTAAGTTTTTGAAATTTTTTCCAAAGCCAAGCAAGTACGTTTTCATGCTGCGCTTCTTCTTGAATTTTATGTTGTTTTTGTTATTGTTGTATTTTTTCCTCTCTGAGTACACACAAGATTATTGCGCTCTTCGTTATTTTCTTTCTGAAAATGATGATCTTTGAAGCAACAACAAAAAATGATCACTGATGAAAACCGTAGCAGCAGCAGCAAAGTAGTCGTCGTTTTATAATTTTTGATTTTGCTTTGTTGTTGCTTTTGCAGCAGAGCAGCAGAAAGTGCTCAGTTAAATATTACAAGTCTATGTGACTGTTTTCTGCTTTTGCTGTTTGGTTCTCCCCGCATATTCCCTTCTTCCCTTTAAGAATGAAATTCTCAAGCAGCAAAAGGCAATAGCAGAAACTACTACACAAGTTCGAAACTACAATAAATATTTGTCAATACAACCAATCTTCTTTTGGGCCAAAATTATTATTTTTTATATTATTTATTTATTTATTTGAAATGGCATTGACAAAGTAACTGTCAGCTTAAAAACAAAAATAAATGTAAAAATTAACACTTAAAAGTAAGACAAAAATATAAATTGAAGTGAACTTACACTAAAATAAATTAATTACAAAAAAAAAAAAAAACAAGCAATAAATATGAAAAAAAAGCATGAAAATAAAATAAATAAGGATAATATGAAATACCAGCCTCTGACCCGGTGGGGGAAATTTAATTGCAAATAGTAGCGAGCTATGCCCCTATTCACAATAATGCAGATGGCAAAGGTGACCCAAATCAGCGAAAACAGAATCGACGCATAGAAGAAGATGTGGAGTCTGAAACAGGACGGGTTATAGAATGGAATATTTCCAATGTTGGATGGTAAGTATCCTCAGCATAACTTAAAGTTTGGCATCTTGACACAAAAGTACCAGCAGAACCATTACTAAACACAAGATCAAGTGATCTATTGTAATGATTTACTACAGAGTTTATTTGAAACAACGAAAATTCAAACAGTATGTCCAAGAAATCATGTTGTGCTGCAGAAAATAGATACTTCGAGATACCAAAAAATGATCATGAAATGAATGGGAAATTAAAATCACCTAGCACGATAAAAGAGTCACGGTTCCGAAGAATGTTATTGACAGATTTAATGGCTCTAGCATAACACATATAAGTTTCCAAATTAGAATTAGGCGGAATATAAGAACACGATATATAAACAGTTTCATGAGGCAAAAATAACCTCACACAAATAAACTCAATATTGGTTGAACAGTTTAGATCAACGAATTCTATCTTAAGTGAGAGACAACAGCAATGAGGACACCACCTCCGCGTCAAATAGGGATATCTTTTCTATATGTGATGAAATTTGAACAGAAAATTTCATTACTAAGAATACCAGAGTGAAGCCATGTCTCGGAAAAAAAATTTAAATGCATATTTCCTTTATGATGCCTCCAGTAGAGTTCGAACATACCATGTATTGCGATTTTATATTTCTGATTCATCAGATCAGGGCCATTTATCACGTGATAGTAGAGTTTTCACAAAAAACATTGTTTACAAAGAAGATATTAGTACTTAAAAAAACAAATGCTGTCAATTGTGTCGGCCGCACAACGAAGTTGGCCGGGTCGTCTAGTGTCTTATATATCTTTCAATACTACTTAATTGATTTAGCGAGTACCACATATTAGGGAATTGGTTCTGAAAAATAATCTATTATATATAAAAAAAATATAAAAAAAAGACTAACTTTGGCTATGCCATAGTTGTAATGCTCTTCACAAAAAAAGACTTTTTCTAATAAGAAATTTAATTTAAAAGGGGGTCTGTATGGGAGGTACCCCTCCTGGTAACCCTAAGATCATGAAATTTATATGGTTGGTGGATATGGACCAGATACGTCAAAAAACAAAAAACTTTTTCTAATAAGAACATTAAATTAAAAAAATCAGCCAATTGTGAGTCGGACTCGCATACGGAGGGTTCCGTACCACCGTACAAGATTTTTTGCTTAAAATATAAAATTATGTTTATATTTAATAGCCTAAAAGTATACTACAATTAACAGCTCAAAGTATACTACAAAAAATTGTTAAACAAAAGGTTAAATTGAAGAACAATGCTTCTAAAAATGTATAGTTTTAGTATTTGTCGTTTTACATCCAAGTGAATTACACACTCTGTGAAAATTTCAACTCTCTACCTTTTACGGTTCATGAGATAGAGCACGAGACGGACGGACGGACATTGTAAGCTTAGTAATAGGGTCCCGTTAGTTCCCTATGGGTACGGAACCCTAAAGAGGGGCTTTGTATGGGAGGTACCCCCCTAGTGGTCCGATTTGGCTATGCTCAAAAACCGAAGGACTAGGAGTACGGACAGACGGACATAACTAAATCAACTCGACTCATCGAGCTGATCACAAATATATATACTTTATGTGGTCTGCGATGTCTCCTTCTGTGTGTTACAGATTTCATGACAAACTTACAATACTTTTCACTAACGTGAAGAATATAAAAAAAATCTCAACCCAGACTCCCCCATTAGAACTAGTGGAAAAGCATTACTAGACAAAGGAACAAATTTAACAAATACTACAAGACAACAGACTAGAATTATTTCGCCCCAACAACAACAAAAACAGATTAATATGAGTATCAATCCAAAAAATTATCTCTGTGATGCATATTGCATCTGGGATCCAGTTAAATACCTGCCAACCTATGACGGTGCCGCCAATGAAACCGAAACGGATGATCTCGCAACCAAAAGGGAGTTATATATTGTACAAAAAGTTGCTTGAATGCTTATAAATACTGTAGCAAATGAATATTGATAATCATATAATAAACCCTTAAACATTATTTTAATAAAAAAATTTTTTCATTTACAATTTGTCAGAACTGGAGGAGTCGAGGACATTTGCATCCTGAAGTATACGTACTCGTATATTCATTTTCAACAACAGCCTCCTACTCGCCAATCTAAAGACATTAGTAACAATTAATATTACAACAAATAGTTTTATAAGAATCCCATTAATACATTTTTTGTTTTGTTTTGTTTCTCCATACATTCTTTAGGAAACCTTTTCTGAATACGTCAAATACAACCCCAGTAACCTAATTAAAATTGTCCAAAACATATTGTTTTATAACAAATTAGACTAGAAGCAGCAAGAGTGTATCTTGCGACTTTATAGTCTCTCCTCACATAATATCAACCTCCCTGGTGTATTCTATAAATATAAACAATGCTCTAGACACTCAAGAATGGCGGTATACCCTTCCTATACGATGCACGTAGGGTGGTCATATCAATGGTCAAAATCGGCGTCTAAGCGTGGTATGTATGTGAGAGGAAATCTTACGCGAATCGTGAACGCTCCACATTAAATCTTATTTTGTTGCCTTTTAGTGAAAATAGAAATATTAAAAATCGATTGAGTTGTGCCTAGAGTGGTGTACTTACCGTGTGCATTGAATTCTCGTTGAATAATTGCGGTGTGTCCGGCTTTAGTGAATTTTTAAGTTTTGGTTTGGCATTTTCAACTTTAAAAATTTTACCAAGAACCGTTTGGTGTGAGCAGTGCCTCTCTAATTGTTGATTTCCCGACCAATCAGGTAAGAGGAGTGACTGAACCAGCAGGTGAGGTAGCATACTATACATCCTATCCTATCCACACAAGGTGAAAAAGTGTGACAGGGTGCACCAACTGGCTGGGCTGGCAAGTAGTACTTTTCACAGTGCTGCCAGGGTGTATTAGTTTTACGATATTATATATCGCAAATTCATATAATCATAATAACATAGTTATATATATTATATATAAATATATAAAAATTTTGATTTTGGTATACATTAAACGGAGGACATGGACAATTACAATTATGTGTAATGACTCCTCACCGACGGAATCACTCATGCAGGTGCATAATGCATAATGATGATCAAGAAATGACTAATGTCATTACAAAGGATGTCGTCACGGGTACAGATGTCCCAGACGGCCCTATTGACCAGAAGAAGCACGAATACTTCACTGGAAACGTCGTATTAAGAAATTAATACAAGGTGGTCTTACCCTGGTTTCTGCGAAACGCTGACTCTCAGACTGAGAATGCAAACAAGGTCATGAAGCTCACTACCACTACCTTGACTGCACCCTCATCTGCTGTGACGCCTTCATACTAGTAGGCTTTACAGCAAACCGGAACGGCAAGACAATCCAATAGAGAGACATCACGAGGTAACCATCAGTCAGACCATGAAACGACTCCAATCTGCAATCAGCAGAATCAAGCCCTATCAAAATGCTTCCATTAAACTCACTGAGGGTTCTGAAATGCCCCGGCTGTTTATATGTGTAGCGTACCTACCATCGGCACCAATCGCTACTCCTAGCCCTACGGTAGAGGCGGTGGCAGCTCCTGCTATGGCAGCGAGGATGGAGGAAACTTGCCCATCCCCTGCTGATGACGTGCCCACTACCTCTAAGGCATCACTGCATGCATCGGTAGTGAATAGGAATGCCCAGGGTGAAGGGAACGTATCTCTGCCCACACTAAGGTGTCCTCAACCCCCCCTAAGCAACTCCGGACTCAAACCGGGAGACGGACGAGCTGAAGATCTGGCCAGGTCTAGGGAGGGTGCCCATAAAAACCAATAAACAACATGGCCTTCAGGTGTATCCAGATAAATCATTATGAACCCAAAGCAGCTTCTGCAGTTCTGGAGAAAATGTTTAGTCTGGGTCACCTGGAGGCTGCCCTTATCCAAGAGCCATATGTTGTTAAGGATCAGGTGAAGGGCATACCATGTGAGTTATTTTATGATTCCTACAATACAGACAAATTTAGAGCGTGTATTATGATATGGAAGGGTCTTAACGCCTATATAATTTCAGAACACTCTAGCAAGGATAAAACGACCATCTGCATAGACGTATCTACATCGGCAGGTATGAGAGAGACAATACTATCCTCATCATATCTGCCAGGGGATAGCGTAGACCAGTCATTCCTAAGTACGAGGAATTTTGTGGAGGATTGCCAGAGGAAGAATCGACACCTCATCATGGACTGTGATGCCAACGCTCACCATACCATGTGGGGAAGTACAGACACCCATTTTTGGGGTGAGTGCCTTGCTGAACTTATTCACTCATCTAGACTAGAATTGTTAAATGTAGGAAATAAACCAACGGCTGGGAAAACTATAAAATGTCACTCACCAGGTACAGTAGAGAAATTAGAAGAGCAAAGAGAGTATCTTGGAGAAACTTCTGCGGTAATCTAAATGACCTAAACAGTAGTGCTAAGATTCACAAGATACTCTCAAAAACGCTCACAAATAATATCTACTTCTCAGAAGACCGGATGGCACATACACTCAAAATAGTCGAAAAACCCTTGAGCTCTTGGCTAATGTGCACTTTTCGGACTCTACTGAAATCACAGATGACAACCCAGAAGAGTCAGAAGGGTTTACCCCGGGGACTCACGACTGGACACAAGCTATAGATATATTTAGTAGTGGAAGGATTGAATGGGCAATCAGCTCATTCAAGCCGTATAGACCCCGGGGAAGACGGCATCTTCCCGGCACTACTACAGAAGAGTCAACCGTACATTAGTCGTGCCCTAGCCAATATGTTTTGGGCGCGCTTTGCATGGGGAGTCGTCCCCAGCAAACGGAGGAGCATAAATGTACAGTATATACCAAAGACAGATGGACCTCCCTAAATCTTTCAGGCCAATTAGCCTCACCTCATTCCTCCTTAAAACAATGGAGAAAATAATTGATAGACATATTAGAGATAAGTTCCTCAAACAGTCTCTGACTAACTTCCAAAGATAGCAGTCACTAGCAAACGTAACATCGGCAATCGTTTATTTTTTTTTTTTCATATGCCAATGAAAATCTGAAGATGCCCGGACCAAAATACCTAATCATGGCAGGCAACAACAAGAATGAGGAAACATTGGCAAATGTATCACCATTCCTAATTAAGAAAATGATCGACCACACTTATAACGGAGCAGTGCAAAAAAATGCGTAACGGCGCAGTGCTTAGGTTAGGTTAGGTAGCTGCATCACTGAACGAGTGATGCCACTTAGACCACAAGATTGGTCCGTTGTGAGCCACCGGGGTGGGGCTTGGCTACCTCCCAACCGAATTGAACCATTCGGAGCTTTTAATGAAGCGAACGAGGTTATTTATGCCTAGTTGATATAGGTTATCTATACTTGTTAGGAAGGGGGAACCCAAGAAACGTATCCTCCTTCTAGCCAGAGCTGGACATGAGCAGAAGAGGTGCTGGATTGTCTCCAGTTCCTCTTCATTTCTGCAGCTGCGACAGAAATCATGCGTTAAGACTCCCAGTCTAGTTGCATGATTACCTATTAGACAGTGTCCTGTTAGGGTGCCTATCAGGATTCCTAATTGAGCTCTATCTAGCTTAATGCAAGACAAGGATAGACGCTGATTTAGCTTTGGCCATGTTTGCCTGGCTATTTCGCAGGTAGAAGCACTACTCCATCTAAGATTTGTGGAATTTATTAGTGTTTCCCTGGCGATAAGTTTACACGTCGCAATTGGGACACCAATGCTTTCCATGCCCCTACTGACATGTGGCAGATTGGTACCCTCTCTTGCGAGTTCATCAGCCCTGCAATGAATATCCCTGTGACCGGGAACCCAGCACAGGTTAATGCAGAGTTGTGATGCCATCTCATTAAGAGATCGGCGGCAATCTGAGCCACTCCTAGATGTTGTATAAGGTGCATCCAGGGGTTTTAGGGCAGCCTGGCTGCCTGATAGAATACATATATCCTTGCCAGATATATTGTTTATCTGCAACCATTTTACGGCTTCATGAATGGCAGTTATTTCCGCCTGAAAAACACTGCAGTGGTCCATTAGTTTAATAGATTTGCAGATTGAGGGCATTTCGCAGTAAATTCCAGACCCTACACCAGTATCCATTTTAGATCCATCTGTGTATATCTTGATCTGGGCACTTTGTGATGGATCACCTTCTAGCCATCATCCGCATATGCGATCACTTTGCAGCCCATCGATTCTAGACCTACTAGTAGTTTTTTGACTACTGCATTCCATAGAAACGGTGAGAGGACTCCACCTTGCGGTGTACCTCTTCTCACTGCCTTTCGAAGTTTGGAATCTCCCAGATCTGCCTCAACGACTCTGCTTTTTAGCATTTTGTCGATGAGTTCCACTAGGTTCGTTCTCAGGTCAGTGAGTGCTGCAGTGATCGCACTCGCATTAACGTTGTTGAAGGCCCCTTCTATATCGAGGAATGCTACTAAGGTGAACTCCTGCCGATGTAGGGGTCCATCCGTAGTGGAGATGAGGGAATGTAATGCTGTTTCAACTGATTTCCCCTTGGTATAGGCATGTTGAGATTGAGAGATCAACCTCCTGTCTATCGTCAGTCTTAAGTAGATTTCAATCAGCCTTTCTAGTGTCTTCAGTAGAAAGGAAGATAGAGAGATCGGTCTTAAGTCTTTTGGATGGGTGTGCGAGCTTTTACCTGCCTTAGGAATGAAAACTATCTTAACCCGTCTCCATCCCTGAGGTGTGTAGCCAAGCTTGAGACAACCTTTAAAAATTGCCATTAACTTGCCAGTCAGGTGTCCAATGGTTTTCTGTAGTTCCACTGGGTGAATTCCATCTGGCCCCGGAGATTTAAAGGGTTTAAACCTGTTAATTGCCCATAGTAGTCGGTCCTCCGATATCGCATCTATTCTGATTTCACGACCCTTTACTAGACTGTCCGCGTCTTGCTCAGTGTTGTCCGAGCATCCCGGAAAGTGTGTGTCTAGCAAGAGTTCTAATGACTCTTTGCTTGTTGTGGTGAACGAACCGTCCACTTTCTGCAGTAGCTCCCAGTTTTGGGAGCTTCCTGCCAGAATTTTGCGGAGTCTAGAGGCCTCGGATGCACCTTCCACTTCTTCGCAGAAAGATCTCCAAAATTGCCTCTGCGCAGCTCGTTTACTTGTTTTGTAGACCTTTAGAGATTCTTTATAACCTCTCCAGTCCTCCTCAAGGCGGGTGTGTTTTGCCTTGTTAAAGGCATGTCTGCTACTATCCCGAAGCTTACTTAGCTCACCTGTCCACCACCGAGGTTTGGCTATGCCTCTCGGTTTTCTTATCGGACAGGCTTGCGCCAAGGCTGCGTTTAGTTTAGCTGTTACAGACTCTACCAATGTTTCTAGCTTGCTTACACTATCTGGAGTGCTGCATGCATGGGTTTCAGGGGTATTCCCTACTAGGCCTGCATATTTATCCCAATCCGTTTTCCTAATATTCCGGACGGGCTTGGGATTTGGTAGGATTTTGCTAATTTCAAAAGAGATATACCTATGGTCGGAGAAGGAATGTTCTTCCAAAACCTTCGATTTACTTATTTTCTTATAGACGGAGCTAGAGGCAAAAGTAGCATCAATTACCTCTTGCCTATATCTAACAATAAAGGTTGGCTTATTACCTTTATTACAGATCTGGAGATTAGGACCAATAATGAAATCAAAAAGGCACTCACCTCTAGCATTGATGTCCGTGCTGCCCCACACCGAATGGTGCGCGTTGACGTCTGCACCGACAATTAACTTGGCTCCCAGCCTATGTGACTGCGCTACCAGATCATGGTCATGGGTCAGATAGCTTGTTGCTAGCCACATCCGTTCACCACCTGCTTCAAGACTGATGGTGACTTGGTCTGCATCGCTGAAATTAGAGAGCATAAGCAGCTAACTCCCTTTTTACCAGTACACATGCTCTGGGCTTACCTTGATTGTGTACGTAACAGGTTTTGTAATTTTTATTCCTGAGACCGCAAACAAGGCCATGGACTACCCATTGGTTCCTGTATCACGATAATGTGGTATGTGCCCGGATCTATGTTGGTCGGAGGCATTCCATCCTTTTTGTAGATTTTCATCTTTATTGATGAGACCCCATCCGATCTCGATAGAGGTTCCAGCGAGTCCGTACCGACCACGAAGGTCGCAGTACGGAACTCACTTTTTGGCTCCTCCACCTTGGTGATCTGCCAGGTCTTAGTTGGTAGATCAGGGTTACACACCCTGATCATTTCAAGTACCATCTTCGGGTCAGATGGTTCGGCTGGGATCCATGCCCTTGCTCTTGGCAAACAAGGGATATCCTCCCTTGATATAACCTCGAGCCTTGACCCTGGCCATACCTCACAAATCCTGGAGATGGCTATCTTGTAGAGATCAGTAGATCTCTGATCAGCACAG
The DNA here is from genome assembly GCA_035041805.1 of Amiota mariae. Lineage (NCBI taxonomy): Eukaryota > Metazoa > Arthropoda > Insecta > Diptera > Drosophilidae > Amiota > Amiota mariae. The sequence continues at coordinate 81,390 of JAWNKV010000251.1, forward strand.
GTGATTAGTTTGACGTGGTTTTGGTGCCACGCCCCATCGCGGCAGAAGGGAGCTGGGCCAGGATGCTCTTTCAATATTTGAAAGAACACGCTTGTTAGCTTGGCCTCAACTTTCCTCCAGCTCTCTGGCGTGATCGTACCTTCAGCGTTGCTTCTGTCAACAACCGCCCATATTTGTTGGCCGCTGACCGCCTCGCTGAAGGTTTTTAACAGCCCCCCGATTTCTCGGTCTCTTGGCTGAGTTGCTGCTGGAAGGAAGATCGTCCGATCTCTGTCTTTTGGGTGGCGGATTCGGTTTAGGAACTTGTACAAGTCCCCCCGTTATCCGCGTGGCCCATAGGACAGAGGCCTTCTGCTTTTCCGACCTTTCAGCATCAGGAACGTTTCTCAGGCGTTCCAATAGACGTAAAGCCGATCGCCTCTCCTTATAGTTATGCTTAGCTACAGGGGGGGTGCCGACATTACTCCCTGGACCGGTACCTCCGACTACACCAGGTTTATTCCCGGTTTCAGCTGTACCCGTGCAGGTGGTAGCCTTCTTAGGCAGTGTAGTGCTACTACTTCCACTAGGCTCGGTTGTCCCAGCTTCGGTAGTAGGCACGTGGACCTGGCTTGGGCCAGGTTGTGGCATTGCATTTAGGGACTGCATGTCCATACTTTTTTTGTGTTGGTAGGATTCATGTTTCATATTTGACCGCCGCCTTCCTAAGCAGTTGGCAGTCCTTTGGTTGAGAGGGGAAGTTAGTGGTCCACCGTGGCAGCGCCCCATACCACGGTAAGGTCATAGATACACCTCGAGGTGACCCGGTATCGAGGCAGCTCCGTTATAATACAGCCGGTTTGTTCCCTGGCTGCAAACCACCCAATAGGCACGGGACGCATAACACCTTGGGTTAGGGAAGATTTTATTTAAGAGGGTTTACTCCCTCCGCCTGATCTATCTTAACCAGCTTACTGCATGACCCAACTGAACATGTTTTAATGACACGTCCGGTTTGAGACATACTGCAACTGTTTCCAGCCGTCACCACGTGGAGGTGATAGACCAGACTTCCTTCAGCACACTCAATTACGGCACAGACCTAAGTATGCGCTTATCCCCTTGAGTATACTGAAAGCACGACGGCGCAGTGCTTATTAAAACAAAAACCCAGAATAAAACCGAAAGACTGCTCAAACTAACTGCACTGTCTGACTCAATTGCTGTAACAGTAGCGGAACACAACTCACTCAACCACTGCAGAGGAGTAATCTACTCTAATGAGCTCAGATCTATTTTTGAGGAAGAAATACTGAGTGAATTAAAACTCAAGCGGTGTCTGAAATAAGGAAAATATAAAGGAAAACCGGTGATCAACTAATTGAAAGAGGCCTGATTATAGTCACATTTGCCTCACTTTCGATCTCCGAACACTTACTGATTGGTTACGAGAATACAAAAGTAAGACCTTACTTTCCACTTCCAATGCGAACAATGCGGGACGCATAACACCTTGGGTTAGGGAAGATTTTATTTAAGAGGGTTTACTCCCTCCGCCTGATCTATCTTAACCAGCTTACTGCATGACCCAACTGAACATGTTTTAATGACACGTCACGTTTTAAGTCGACGTCTGCCAACGCTGCACGTAGTACCTCATCACGTAGATCTTTGACTTTGGTAAAATTTCAATTAATATCGATTTTGTAGAACGTACCATTCGCTCCCACGCTCCGCCCATGTGGGGTGCTCCTGGTGGATTAAAAACAAATTCCATTTCTGGATACTGCCTTTCCACTGTAGACGTTAATAAGCGTTCGATGTCATTTTTCAAAGTCTTGCTTGCTCCTCTGAAGTTGGAACCATTGTCAGATAGCATACGATGCGGTACACCACGTTGACATACAAGCAACTTCAGTGCCATTAAAAGAATCAGTTGAGAGTGATGATACCACTTCCATAGGGACTGCGCGTACAGTAAGGCATGTAAACAAAAAGACCCACCATTTTTCTTGACGTCGACCAACTGCAACAAACATAGGTGAAAGACGCTCAATAGGCAAGTTTCCCATTTCTGGAGGATTCGGCTTAGATCTTCTTATACGACATGCTGGACAACTCCGTGCCACTTCTTTCACCAACGCACGCATACCAATAATTCAATACTTCTGGCGCATTTCATTTACAACAATATCATTATGCAAGTGGTGGTAAGTTCGATGATAAAATTCTGTTATCAAAAACGAAATTCGACGTCATAGTCGGTGCAAAATAATTGGATGCTTCACGTTGACTGCGACACCCTCAATAGGGGCAATTCTACCGCGTATCCGCATCACGCCGAACTCATCAAAAAACGGTGAATACTTGAAAAGTGTGCTTTTGCGATTGACCACTGCTGTACCAGATTTCAAAGTGTGCTTCTCATCAGCAAACATCGCTTCTTGGCAGATGCGTATGAACACCACATTCATTTCGTAGTTGTTTCAGCTTCAACAAATTCATCAAGAGCATTCCGCAGGGCTTTTTAATAACTCTGAGTAAAAATCTGAACACAAAATGTTGTGCTACTCTCAACTTCTTTAATTTACTAAATCTTTGTGGGTCGGGCGAAACACACACCAGAGATGACTTGTATGCTGGTTCCTCTTCAGTATGATTCAGCAAATCAATACCTTTATTTTGATTGCTTAGTTCTGTTTTTGGCCACTGCAACTCGTTTCAATTCAAAAATGTTGGCCCATGAAACCATTGAATCGTCCCATTTATTTCTGGCATTTTACACAATTTCGTGCCATCATCAGCTATATTTTGTGCAGACGGTACCCAGCACCATACAATTACTTCGGACCCTTCCAAAATCTCGCCTGTTCGAAGTGCTACGAATTGTTGAAATTTACGTCCATTAGAATGGATCTAATAAAGCATATCTTTTGAATCAGTCCAAAATATTCGTTGCTCTATACGAAATGAAATCTCAGACTGAATACTTTTCGCCAACCTAAGACCCAATACAGCAGCCATCAGCTCCATTCGTGGTACCGAAAAAGGCTTCAAAGGGGCCACCCGTGTCTTCGAAGCCTCCAGTGTGCAACTTGTTTACACGGTTGCGCGTAAATACACCAAAGCTGCATATGCGTTGATGCTAGCGTCGACAAATGTGTGTAGTTGCAGGTATTCAGCACGGTTCGTTAGGGACATGCATCTTGAACAATTTCATCCAAAACGACCAATCTTTTGTATCATTTTCATTGATTCCCAATCTCCAAATATTCTGTAAAATTATCTTTGCGCGTAAAATAAAAAATCCAAGCAGGCCAAGAGGATCGAAAACTGACATTACAAACCTCAAAACCTGACGCTTTGTTGCCCTTGTATGCGCACGTGCAATTAGCTCCGGCTTCACCATATAAGTAAATATATCCTGGTCTGGCTGCCACCACTTACATAAAATCTTCTCCTGCAGCTCTTCAAAAATACCTATATGCCTTTTCGGAACTCCATTCTTATCAGCAAGTGCTTGTACGGCTTGTGCTGAATTCGACGACCATTGCCGCATTTCAAAACCGCCGTCTGCATGAATTTTCTTTACATTCGTTGCCAGTTCTATCAGCTGTTCTTCAGTGTCCACCGACTGCAACAAATCATCAACAAAAGTGTTGCAGCAAATGGAATTTACTGCTTCTGAATAGTTTAAATCGGTTAGCGTTACGATTTTTTAAGTTCGCCAACGATGGTGTTGCCCCAAATGTCATGACCTGCATTGCATACACTTCAGCAAGTCGTGTGGAATCGCCGTCACGCCACAAAAACTTCTGCACAGCCTGATCTTCACGGTGTACATTTATCTGATGAAATATTTCATCAGAAATCGCAAATGGACGTTCTCGAAAGCTTATGATAATTCGTATTAAAGAGTCTAACATATCAGGCCCTTTCAGAAGCATGTCATTTAAAGACACACCATCAACTTTTGCTGCTCCATCAAATACCAAACGTGTTTTCTTCTTGTTGGGATTTGTGACTGTAAAAACGGGAAAAAACCATGAAAACGATTCTTTTCGTATTAATTCACCCGGTTTCAGCTTCTGGATGTATTTCTTTTATTTGTAGCTTTGCATTGTGCTCATCATAAAGGCTCTTAATTTCGCATCTTTCACCATCTTTGCTTCTAAGCACTTTAGTCGTTTAAGTGCCATCGGGTGTGAATCAGATACCGACATGTTATCAAATCTCCATAATAAGCCTGTTTCCCAGCGTTTCTTCCTTGAAATGTATTTAGCAGTTCTTTCCATTATATGCATCGACCGCTCATCTTCTTTGCATCTAAGAGGTTTGGCTGAAGGGTTCACACCGATTGACTCCAAAGAAAAGAACTTCTTCATAGCTTCTTCAATTTTGCGATAACTATGTATATCATTGGATTGGCAAATATGCAGTACACGAAGCGATGAAGTGTTTTCAATACATAGAATAACCCAACTTGCACCGCACCGCTACAACATCGAATCGGTAAACCCTTTAAATATTTACTATTGCTTGGTAAATCCATACCAACAGTTTGAACAGGAAGATCCAAACGTCTTACAGTACGCACACCATCAAGTCTGTATTATTGTAAACCACTACATGTAGCTGAAACACTAACACATACTGTCTTTGAGTCAGCTTCAGACTGCATTATATCGCTTGTCCACCTGAGACAAAGCTGCTCTGTAGGACCATTTAGCTGTAATTTATCTGTCAAAGCCATCTCCATTAACATACACGCAGCACCCTCATCAATTAGTACATACGTATGTACACATTCAGTTTTATTATACAAAGTGATTGCTACATACCGAAACAGCGCCTTAGATGAAGAATTCCCATGAAATAAAACTGAAGACCTCCTTGCCTGGTCACACCACCGTCAATTCGTCGGTTGTTGGTATCACCACTGCTATGGTTTCTAGCCACATTAGAATGCAGAACCATGTACAGCGGAACAGTTATCAACACCGCACTGTTTCTTTGAATTTGAGAGATGCTTCTCAAAGCAGCAAAAACAAAGCAAACTTTTAATAAAATTCCACCGCTCGTTCACATTAAAAGCATGAAATGCATCACAATCTGGTAAGTGGTGATTACCATCGCACTTATGACACACTGCACTATATGTTATGTTAAATAGCCAATTGTCAAATGTGGCTAAATTGCCACCACCAATTGTTAAACGATATCTGCCCCAGTCCAGTTCCACATCACTTGGCATCTTAGCGACCAACTCGTTCAACAGTGCAGGGTCATTTAGAAAATCCTGCTGTCCGGTCGCAAACATTGTGGCACAGTAGTTCTGGACAGCCAACGCCAAGCGTATGATCGAGTAAAAATTGTTGGGTATTATTGCAGGCTCTTCTCTAAGCTTCTATTGAAGTACTGCATGTATAATTTCTGCTCTACCAGCATTCTCAACGTACCAATTGCATATGGTACTGCAGCGGGAATCATCAGTTTTCCACGTACAGCTTCCAACGCAGATCCCTTCAGACATTTCTGGAGCCTAATAAGGTTTTCTTCGTTACTAAATCAACATCTTTCAGTTGATTGTTCATAGTTGCTGATGAACAGTACCACTCCTCAGGCTTACCAGAAAAGATTGGCAAATCTCTGCTTATTACATGCCGAGCAGCAATCTGTGCTGATGTTAGCACTGTGTTTGCCTGTGTCGGTTCAACAAATTGTATACTTGTGAAAGCTGATGCTGTGGTGCTGATCTGCTAATACCACCAAAAATGTTTCCATATGGTACCGCCATTCGGTTAAAACTAGTCGTATTCGCTTGAAAAGTTTCACTAAGCGGAACATCCACGTGCTGGTTTTGGCTACTTCTTGGACTTCGCTCTTCTCCAAATTCATTGAAGAGTAAATTGTTAACGGGCCCTGATGCGGCCTCGTTAACGTTACTTGTTCCGTTGACAATATAACATATTTCATTCTCTTTTTCTATATCCATATTGATTTATAACAGCACTCTGATGAACTGCCACCTGTAGCGGCGTGGTACAGATTTCAACTTGACCAATTTCACTAACAATTCACCAGAAAACTCAAAATTTACGTAGTATAAAGGAATGAAGTCCTTTTTATTTTATTATTTTAGGAGGGTGACTTACCACTTCTACAAACAAAGGCATTTTTTGTAATATTTATATAATACACATACAAGTTAAGAATTATCTTATTTCACAAGTATTCTCACTTTACTATCCCACAATAATTCCCACATTATTTGCTAACACTATGTCTGCACACATAGTTTATCGTGACCACCAACGCTACACTCGCAAGCCCTTTCCGCACAGAGCACATTCTGTCTCGTATCCCAGCGTTGGCGAGGTTTCGATTAATATACTATAAAGATAGAATTAAGTTTTAGTTCGAACCAAACTCAAAATAAAAGCGCATCGCGTAGTTAATAATTAATAAAGTCACATAGTGGCGAAAATCAAACAAACAATTATAAATAAACCAACAATTGTTTTAAAAGTTACATACTGAAGAAATCAAATAATAATAAAATTATATTTTTTTGAATAATAAACAAACAATTGTTTTAATTGGCGCCCAACGTGGGGCCGCGAGTAATAAAATCGGTAAATTGTGTTACTTAGCGGTTAAATGTGAATGATTGGCTCCTTAGTGTCTCTCACTAAAATCAAAATGCAAATGGGGGGAATATCGATTCCAACCTTTCCATGGGCGTACCCAGGGGGGAGGAGGGTTAGGCAAGGAAACACGAATAATATGCATACATCAAAAACGTTTATTAATAGAGAACATTTTTTATTTTATTACACTAATAGTAGTCTTCGATGTTCTTCGCAAAATCGTTTCAAAATTTCACGTGTAATTTTATAGCTATTTTCTTGTAAAATTGTTCTCTGTGCACTAAGCATACATAGACCGTTCAAACGGTTAAACTAAACTACTTTCTATCCCACGCCACTTTCCCCCCCAAAGCCCACGCGAGCTGGGGTCCATTAAAAACCGAACAAGACTGGGTATCGACCACAAGTCACTTCGGTACTGAACTACTGGAGATTAGTAACATGCAAAAGAAATTAATTGACTACTATACGGCTACAGACCTAATGTCATCAGCCATTTATACTAATCATAAAGCACTATAAAGATAAATTTAAATAAAGTGTGCGAAATTAAGTTAAATAGTTAAAATAATACTATGTGTTAAGGAGAGTTAAGAGATTAGATTTTAGATGATCGGAAGAAATAGAATTAGATACAAGGTCATAATAAAGATTATAAGATTGACATAAAACACGAAAAGAATCATGCTGCAAATAAGTAGTTTTACATGTGCCAACAAGTATAGGAGAATAATTCCTAGTAACCCGAGAAGGAACATTAATACTACTAAGCAAGGAAGGGAAAAGATGCTGCCTACAATTAGATTGTGCAAGAATGTGACACCAAGAGTCGTTCTGCGACTGGATAATGTCGGGAGGCGAATTAGTTTAAGTCGGCTTTTGTAAGATGGAAGGTTTATATTGGGATCCCAGTGTAAGTGACGCAGTGCAAAAAGCAAGAATTGCTTTTGAACAGACTCAATACTATCACTATGCTTTTTAAACTGTGGATCCCATACACATGAAGCATATTCAAGTATTGGTCTAACCAATGAAGTGAATAATAATTTGGTGGTGTAAGGATCATTAAACTCTTTAGACCAAAGTTTAATGTATCCTAAAACACCCCTAGCTTTACATGTGATACAAGAAATATGCGACCCAAAATGCAGCTTTGGATCCATCAACACACCCAGGTCACTGAATTGTGTGACACGGTCTAGAGTGTGATCATTAATGTGGTAGCTTTTTACAATTAAATTTTTGCGGTAAAATGACATTATTTTACATTTGTCACAATTAAGCGAAAGATAATTTTTAGAGCACCACTGAGATAAGGAATCAAGATCTTCTTGAAGAAACATTTGTTGGACCGGAGATAAAATAGATAAGCATAACTTAACATCATCAGCGTACATTAAGACGTTAGAATGCTTTATGGCAGATGGCAAATCGTTTATAAAAATATTAAATAATAATGGACCAAGGTGGTTACCCTGAAGGACACCAGAAGTTACACAAATAGTCTTAGATGTAGCTGTTTTAAAAATAACTCTTTGGGTTCTGGAAGTTAGATAGGATGCAATCCAGTTAACTAACTTGGGAGTAAAACCAAAGGTATTCAGTTATTTAAGAAGTACGAAGTGACAAACACTGTCAAAAGCTTTACTTGATGTTGTTGTGATAAATTACAATTAACCAACGAAGTAAATTCTAATAAGTTGGTTGTAGTTGAACGCTTTTTGGTGAAACCATGCTGTGAAGTACTTGATAAAGGAAAAACGAAATGCTGCACCTGATCGGTGATAATATGTTCAAATAATTTCGGAATAGCGCAAAGCTTAGCTATTCCACGGTAATTTGATATATTAGCTCTGCTGCCTTTTTTTGTGGAGGGGGATAATATAGGACTGCTTCCAAATATTAGGTAATACAGATGTATTCACAGACAAGTCAAACAATTTGCAGATTGGTCTAAGCAAATCATCAGCACATCACTTCAGAATACAACTAGGTACATCATCTGGTCCCGGTAAAAACGGGACGGTAAACAGTTCTCTAGCATCGTTGACCTCATCCATGTTTTCACACGACGCAGTGTTGAAAAGGACCTCTCTATGTTGCTTGTTGTACAAGGCTGTGCCAAGGAAATTAAATTTGCGCTTTTTGTAGTATTAACAGACAATTTTTGATTTCTCTTCAAAATCAGCCAATGACATATGTAGCAACAAGTTGGGATATAGCGACATCAAGCCGAAAGCAGGTAAATTTTTATTATCAAAACGCTGCTCCAGTGCGGTTATCAGGGAATCTAAATAAGGGATAAAGATAGATTGCTTCCAAAAATCGCATGGAGACTCAGCTGGGTGATTGGACCGATGTTGTTGGCAAGATATCATGCGCGAGACTTGTTTATCAGTCCCAGCTGCAGCTGCAGTTCTGGTAGAATTCTTGAAAATAATTTGGTTCTCCTCGTTGGCGTTGCTGCGATGATCTTTTACGAGAGATATTATTTTTTTAATATGATACATACATGCATACTTGTCGATAATTTTTGATTGTAATGCATTGGCAACAGGTTCTAATATGCTTGAGTATTTGGCTGTCAATCCAAAGCATTTAATGAACTCTGACTTAGTAGCAGCGCAATATAATTGGTAAGCACCCTTCCTCGCTGCAGCATTCTCTTCTCTCGATATATTTGAGAATCCAGTGACAATTTCCTTAAAATGTTCATTAAAAATAGCAACACTCTTATACTTTTGTGATCAGCGTGTTTCACATAAAGCTGGAATATTTGGTAGGTACTTTCTGCGTAGAAATGTTTCTCGAAAAAAATTTATGATGTCCTTTATGGTGCTAATCATGTTTCGTATTTCTGGAACTTGATTTAAATCATTTACAACCAAGTTAAGCCTGTGACTTGCGCAATGAAAATACAAGACTTTATTATATTTCTCCTTAAGAATTTTTTGAACACCACCAATATTTTCCGCCATGTAGTATAGCAAAGCTTTTGTGTTATGCTTGAGCATATACAATTTTTTTTGGTTTCTTTTTACATATGTTCTTCTACGATCGCTTTGTGGAAAAAAACTGCTAGTGTTCCTGTGAGTATGCATTCACTTGTATGTTCGTCTAGGTGTGCGCTTCAGTCGGCTTGAAGTGTCTATTATTTGCTATTCATTCTCTCTACTTAATTATATTCTTCACGGGAGTGAATAGTATTATAAGTTTGTCATGAAGTTTGTAACACACAGAAGGAGACATCGCAGACCACATAAAGTATATATATATTTGTGATCAGCTCGATGAGACGAGTTGATTAAGCCATGTTCGTCTGTCCGTCGGTCCGTCTGTTCGCAGCACTAGTCCTCCAGTTTTTGAGCTAGAGAACTGAAATTTTGTACATAGGTTTCTTTTTACCAAACACCGATCAAGTTCGAAAATCATCCGAATCGGACCACTAGGGGTACCTCTCATACAAAGCCCCTTTTTAGGGTTCCGTACCCATAGGGAGCTAACGGGACCCTATTACTAAGCTTACGATGTCCGCCCGTCCGTCCGTCTCCTGCTCTATCTCATGAACCGTAATAGGTAGAAAACGTTTTTTTTTGACGTATCGAACTGAAATTTTTTGACGTATCGAACTGAAATTGGACACTATAAGTTTCTAGTTCATATCCACCAACCATATAAATTTCATGATCCTATGGTTACCAGGAAAGGTACCTCCCATACAAAACCCCTTTTAAATCAAAGTTCTTATTAGAAAAAGTTTTTTGTTTTTTTTACTTATTGCACTGAAATTTGGATACTCTGACTCATATCCACAAACCATGAAAATTTCAAGACCCTCGGACTACTAAGAGGGGTATCCCCCATACAAACCGGAATCCAAATGAAAGTTCTTATTAGAAAACCTTTTTTGTTTTTTGTACTATCGACTTAAAATTTGGGCACTATAAGCCACCAACCTTTTAAAGTTCAAGACCCTCGGACCACTAGCTGGGGCGTAAAGAGTATTACAACTTCGGCATAGCCAAAGTTAGTCTTTTTATACTCTTCACGGGAGTGAATAGTATTATAAGTTTATCATGAAGTTTGTAACACATGGAAGGAGACCCCATAAAGTGTATATATTCTTGATCACCGCGACGAGACGAGTTGATCTAGCCGTGCCCGTCTGTATGTATGCAAACTAGTCCCTCAATTTTTGAGCTAGAGAGCTGAAATTTTGAACGGAGCTTGCTTTTTACCAAACGCAGTACATTTGTTTTTTGGTTTTCATACTATCGACTTCAAATATAAACGCTTTACGTTTCTGACCGATATCCACCAACCATATAAAAATAAATTTCAAGACCCTCGGATCACTACGGGGGTACCCCCCTTACAAATCGGGATCCAATTGAAAGTTCTTATTAGAGAAACTTTTTTGTACTATGGAACTGAACACAACTATTTGACCTTACTCCAAATACCGATATCCTCTTGAACAACTCCGCTTAAGTCATATGACACCAGAGATTGAAAAAACCTTCAGAGAAAGATAATTAACTCCTGTTCCACACTTTTTTCCAACCCAGACAAAAGTCTAACATTTGTTACAAACGTAAGAGCTGGAATACCAAAAGCGAACGACTAATTTATTCTAAGTTACACCCATATCCAATGGCGCTATAATGTGAAATAGATATGCAGATCGAGGAACTAATTCAAGACGGTATCATACGTCCTTCTAAGTCACCAAACAATTCTCCAGTATGGATAGTTCCAAAAAAACCTGATGCTTCAGGAACAAAAAAATTTCGTATCGTCATTGGTTACAGAAAACTCAATGAAGACACCATACCTGATAAGTATCCTAGTTCGGATATAAATACAATTCTGACCAACCTAGGGTCAAACAAATATTTCTTTACCACTGATTTAAAGAGCGGATTTCATCAAATATCCCTCGAAGAATCATACATAGAAAAGACAGCTTTCTCCGTCAATAACGAAAAATGTGAGTTTACACGACTCCCATTCCCTAACTGAAATATTGCGAGGAGAAATGGGCCGTACACCCAAAACCCTTTCTAAAAAAAACACTGCTTAACCGCAACGAGCTGCAAACTAATGCATTCAAGAAATTACGCAGTTGCTTAATATTGAAGGACGTTATACTCCATTACCCTAATTTCGACACACCTTTCGAATTAACAACGGACGCCTCTAATTATGCTCTTGGCGCAGTCCTGTCTCAGGAAGGGAAACCAATTTCCTTCCTCTCACGGACGCTTGGTGAGTCCGAAGAATATTTTACTGCAAATGAGAATGAAATTCTCGCAATTATTTGGGCTTTACAGTCCCTACGCTGCTTCTTGTACGGATCTAAAAAGGTTAAAAATATTATGAACACCAGCCACTCACCTTTACACTCAGTAATAAAAATACTAATGCAGAAATGAAGCGTTGGAAAACTCAACTCGAAGAATACAATTACGAGTTGATTTATAGATTTGGTAACACGACTTCCTTTCAAGACCTCCAATAGCCAATTTAAACTCCCTAACAGCTACGGTTCACAGTAGCGAAAGCTCCCCAGAAAACTTAATACTATGTACTGAACATCCCATAAATGTCTCTAAAAATCAGATATATCTAGAAATCGGTGAAACACCATAGTATCAATTCAAAATAATCTTCCCTACTTATCATCGCCATATTATTGTATTACCGAAACAAACTATACCGAAGTAACCCTAATCAAACTTCTGAAACGACATCTAAACCCGTCGGTTACCAAATGTATAAAAATAGCAGAACCAATCATGCTAAAGATTCAAGCCGTCTACCCATTACATTACTCCAATTATAGAGTTCTTTTCACACAAGTTCAACCAGCAGATGTAACTAATGAGGAGGAACAAAATAATATCATTATCAACGCCCATAACCGAGCCCATAGAAACGCCCAAGAGAACAAAAAACAAATTCTTCGACAATACTACTTCCCACAAATGACAAAGAAAATTGATTAAATAGTCAAACTTTTCAAAGAATGCAAATAAACCAAATCATGGAAATACTCCGATTCCTACACATCCAGCTGACACAATTCATATTGCTATCTTTTCAACAGAAAATTTCAAATTTTTCACCTCAATAGACAAATTTACAAAATTTGCAGTCGTTAAACCCATAGATGAGAAGAGTGTTGAAAACATTCGTAAGCCCCTAAGAGAAATTATTTTGTATTTCGGTGTACCAAAATCAATAGTCTTCGACAACGAAAAATCATTCCACTCACAATCACTAAAGTTTATGCTCGAGAACAAGCCAAACATCCAAATCTTTACAGCAGCACCGTACAAAAGCAAAAGCAAAGATTCCACTCCACACTCTGTGAAATAGTCCGATGTCTTTAACAAGAACACCCAACCGAAACGATTCACGAACTCATAGAAATAGGAATAAACGAATATAATCATTCAATCCACTCCAGTACTAGTAAAAAGCCTTTTTCATAGCAGACCTTCTATCTCTGGTCCCCGAGAATACGAAAAAATAAGACCGGATAATTATCATAACCTAATTCAAACGCAAGAAAAGACTCTAAACCACCATAACCAAAATAGGGAAACCCCAAGACAATATGATCCAGGTGACAAGATTTTTGTAAAACAAAACAAAAGCAACATAAGAAACTGATAGTTCCTTTATTTATTTCATAGATTTATCATAATAACCCAGTATGGCCAAGCTTCCGTAGAGATACTTGATTATTCACAATCGGAAGTCTCAACTATAGAAAATGGACCTGCAAAAATCAAAACGGGAACCTTTAGTATTCTGCACCTGACTAATCTAAGTGAACATAGTGAGACCCTAATGGAAATAGAAGGTCTGCTTTGTAAAAACTTTTAAGGTGGCTTGTATCGTTAATTAGATTACAGGACATATACATACACTTGGCTGGTGATCCCGGAAAGTACACGGAAAACAGTTTTAAGGTATTTTGAGAATCTAACATGACTTCTACTCAAATATTTTGTATCAGGTGAGTATTTAAGTGGGGGATTTCTTGATGGTTCAATGAATTGATAATTACAATGGCGACCCCACCACCCCTTCGTGCGATACGGTCCTTTCTTTAAATAGTGTAATTAGGAATTTGCATTACATTGATTTATTCTACTGTAATCATCTAATAAATATTACTTTCTTTTTGAGGTGTACAAATTCAAATAAAAAAAAAATAAAAACAATATGGCTTATTTGGAGCCATTAAAGCAATATCATGCGAATATTCGTAGAAGCATCGGGTTCGCAACATCGTAGATCCAAACCAAAGAGCTGATAGGGTCACGTCATCGTAGCCTTGCAAGCCTAGAAGCCTACTTCAAGCAAGTTATATCCATCCAATCTAACATTGAGCAGCTAGATCCTGAAGAGGGAAATCGAGATATAGGCGGAGATTTGGAGGATTTACCATCAAAATGTGCATTAACGATCAGTTAGGCAACGATGTTCACAACACAACCGTTGCTGAGTTACCAACGTTTTCGGGCCATTCGACCACCATGAAATTGCCTAGGCTGGCATTACCAATATTCGATGGTGAATATGCAGAGTATAAGAATTTCATTACTTCATTCAAACAGCTCATCAAGTACATCTAACAAACATAGAAATGTTTAATCAATTACTGTCTCCGAAGGGCAGCCTTGGAAACTGTAATAGCTTTTCAGGTCACCCCTGAGAATTACCCAAAGGCACTCGAACGTTTGAGAGTTTGATATGACAATCCGACATTGGTGTTTTTAGACAACATAACAACAAAATTCAATATCCCATCAATAAGCAACCCAAATGGTCAACAACTCATCGACAATGCATCGGCCTTATACAACTCTTTGCTATCGATTGGCAACGAATCACAAATCGCTCAGTCAATGCTCATCTCAGTCGTTTTGGATAAGATTGACCAAAACACAAAAAAAAAGTGAAATGATTCGTTGGACTTTGTCGTCATACCAGCTTGGGATAAGTGCGTTCAGGTCATTGAACGACTGTCAGTTTTTGGAGACTACCGTCAAATTGCAGGTAGATACCTCCACAGGTCATACTCAGAATCCTCCTGCGAAACAACGCAACCAACAATCACCTCGTCATGGACATGTCTTTAGTTGCTCGACCGAAACTTGCCCCATCTGCTCTAGCAACGATCATAGAATTTTTAAATGCGCTCATTTAATAAAAATGACCGTACATAAACGATATGAAGTTATCAAACAGCTTGCCGTTTGTCTGAATTTTTTAGGCAAGGGACATCAAATTGTTAACTATCCGTCGAAATAGAGGTGTCACATTTCCTCTCGTGCACATTACACACTATTACATCGTGATGCTGTTGAACATGCTACCTCACAAGCTAATAGTAATCATGATGACCAATCTGCTGTAGTTCACAACCATGTCGAGGGATCCCCAGATCAAGTTATTTTGGCCACTGCGATGGTGCTGGTAAGGGATGCGACTGGAGGCTGCAAGGTGGGGGAAGAACAAAATCAAGAACCAAACATGTGTCTTACACAAGAACAATTAAAAACGTTGATAGAAGTTGCTGTCAGTTCGGCTCTCTCTATTCAGAAGAGTCAATTCGATAGTGAATTAGACAAAATAAAAAATAAAAAATAAAAAATAAAATTAATGAAATTAATATCAGTGTCCCTGAGGTAGAAATTTATAAAGATGTAATGATTACAGAAGGTGTGGAGTGCAGTGAATCCCTTGACATTGTTAAGTCTCTTCCTGACTTTGATGGAAAGCAGGAAACTTATGTGTCATGGAGGCAAGCAGTCCACACCGCCTATAAATTATTCGAGAAATATTATGGTAGCTCAAGACACTACCAAGCAGTGGCCATAATTAGAAACAAGATTAAGGGCTCGGCAGATATGGCCCTAGCATCATTTATATATTATTATTGTTTATTTCCGGCACAAGAAAGTCCCTAAGCGATATCTTATTTGCAGCCCGTCCTGCCGACATGCCATCAGCTTTGTTTATGGCACAGGAGATGGAGGCAAATCAAGAAAGATACCAGTTCGCAGCTAGCTTTGCGAGGAGTGGCGAGGAAAAAGCTCAACGAATTGAGCAAAAATCAAAGAATAGGGAAAGAAATAACTTTGGACAGAATCAGTCCTACAATCCAGAACAGAATAAAAACCCACATTTCACAACACAAGAAGGTGCCAATAAAAAACCTTTCTTTCAGAATCCCAACCCCAACCAACAACCGGTACAGTCTATGGAGGTTGACTCCTCTTTTTCTAATTTTAAGCAACCCACTGCTTTTAGGGGTAAGAATAACCAATTCGGCCAGAGTGAACCATACAGACCTCAGCAAAACTTCCAACAGAAGCGAGCTGCGAGCTCTGACCGCTATACCGGACCAAAAATACAACGTATAAATCATTTGAATCAAGAGGATTTAGATGAGCAACCCTCTGAATTTCAGTACGAGGAAAAAATAAAAGGGGAAATTAAAGACATTGACTCACATCAGGTTAATTTTTTAGGAGCGAGTCCCTTCTCCCCTGGATTTCAAGCTTCTTAGGGGGAAGGAAAATAAGACTTCTCATTGACACTGGGGATTCTAAAAACTATATTAAACCCCTTAAGGAACTAAAGCATGTAGTTCCGGTCGAGAAAGCTTTCTCAGTCTCATCTATTCATGGGGTCGAGAATATCATTAACAATTGTGCTATAAATTTGTTTAATGTAAATAGTACGTTTTTTATATTGCCCACACTGTCCACGTTTGAGGGAATAATTGGCCTCGACCTGCTAACGCAGATAGGAGCTACACTGGACCTTGACAGTAAAACACTTAAGACTAATGTGGACACAGAACCTATTAAATTTCTTCAGTGTGCTAATGTAAATTTCACACAAAAAGGACATAGAACCTGAACCTGTTAGGGACAGATTTAAAAAAATTATGTTAAAATTGCTGAGAGTCTTTGCAGACCCCAACAAAGCATTACCTTTCAACATAAATATTGTTGCCACCATTCGCACGGAAAATGGCGCACCTATTTATTCAAAATTTTACCCATACCCCATGGGTGTTGCTGATTTCGTAAATGAAGAAATCCACAATTTACTAAAGGAAGGCATAATTCGACCCTCTAGGTCACCCTATAACAGTCCCGTTTGGGTTGTAGTTACAAAGGGAGTTGATGAGTACGGAAATATAAAGAAACGTCTTGTCATAGATTATAGAAAGCTTAATGAAAAAACAATAGACGATAAATACCCTATTCCTAATGTATGGGTAATACTGTCAAACTTGGAAAGGGCAAAATATTTCACAACACTTGATTTAAAGTCTGACTTCCACTAAATTGCTCTTTCGGAACAAGACAGGGAGAAGACTGCTTCTTCAGTGGGAAATGGGAAATATGAATTTTGTAGGCTTCCTTTCGGACTAAAGAATGCTCCAAGCATCTTTCAACGGGTCATTGATGATGTACTGCGGGAACAAATAGGAAAATTCTGTTATGTTTATGTGGACGATGTAATTATATTTTCAGAAAATGAAAAGGAACATGTTGAACATATTGCCTGGTCTTAAATAAACTATTTGAGGCAAACATGAGAGTTTCACTCGAGAAATCAAACTTCTTTAAAGAAAAAGTAGAATACTTAGGTTTTGTCGTCTCTGGCGGAGGTATTACAACAAACCCTGATAAGGTAGAAGCAATACGTAACTATTATTTAACGTCAGATCCTTTTTGGGACTGGCAAGTTACTATAGGTGTTTCATCAAGGATTTCGCTTCAATAGCAAAACCTTTGACTGACATATTGAAAGGTGAAAATGGGCGAATAAGCGCCAATCAATCCAGAAAGGTAACGGTGAACTTGGACAAGGGACAGGTTCAAGCTCTTGAAAAGTTAAAGGAGGTACTAATATCAGAAGAAGTCATGCTACACTACCCAGATTTTAGAAAGCCGTTCGATCTAACGACGGACGCTTCTTCCTTGGGCTTGGGAGCTGTTCTATCACAGGAGGGAAAACCTCTCACTATGATATCTCGAACGTTAAAGGATAGGGAATTGAATTTTGCAACCAACGAACGAGAATTGCTTGCTATTGTTTGGGCACTTAAAAGCCTAACAAATTACTTATATGGTTTAAAAAATTTAAATATTTCAGAGAAACCTGTTCGGATATTGCTACAGTGCATAGTGAAGAATCTTTAACCTACACGGTCGAAACAACAGATAAACCGGTCAATTGTTTCCGGAACCAGATAATTCTGGAAGAAACACATTTCAATTTGATACACATTTTTTTTATTTTTCGGGAAAAAACCCATCACATAATCCAATTCACAAACAAAAGTACTCTCTTTGAAGAAGTAAAACAGGTAGTAAACCCCAATGAGGTCAACGCAATACATTGTGAATTGCCTATGCTTGCTAGTTTTCAACATGACTTGATCAAATGCTTCCCGGCAACCAAATTCTGGTATTGCAAGAGCATGGTATTAGATATTCCCGACATAAATGAACAAAGGGAAATAGTTGTCACAGAGCATAATCGCGCACATAGGGCCTCACAAGAAAATATAAAGCAAATTCTTAGCGATTATTATTTTCCGATGTCAAAATTGGCAAATGAAGTTGTAGCACATTGCAAAATTTGTGCGAAAGCCAAATACGATAGGCATCCACGGAAACAGCAGCTTGGTGTGACACCAATACCAGACTATGCGGGAGAAATACTTCATGTTGATATCTTTTCCACCAATAAACAGTATTTTCTGATGTGCATTGACAAGTTCTGTAAATTCGCTCTGGTCCAGCCTTTCCCATCCCGGACAATTGTGGATATTAAAGCATCAATTATCCAATTAATGATTTTTTTCCCAAATACTAAGACGGTCTATTGTGACAACGAACCGTCTCTTAATTCGGAAACTATTACTTCCTTATTAAAAAATCAGTTCAACGCTGACGTAGTAAATGCGGCTTCACTCCACAATACATCAAATGGTCAGGTCGAGCGCTTCCTAGCAATCTCTCTGAAATCGCGAGATGCCTTAAACTACACAAAAAAAATGAAAATACAACCGATCTTATATTATTGGCTACAGCAGAATATAATAGAACAATCCAATCTGTAACGAATAGGAGACCCGTGGATATAATTCATGCCATATCACCAGAAATGCACAGTGACATAGTTGAAAGAATTACAAAAGCTCAACAGGAACAGTTGGACAGAAATAATCCCTCTAGTCAGAACAGTGTTTTTGATGTTGGGGAAAGAGTGTTGATGAAGGTCAACAAGCGATTAGGTAACAAACTATCACCACTATATGTTGAGGAAAAAATAGAGGCAGATTTGGAACCACGGTTCTCATTAGAGGGAGGGTGGTCCATAAGGATAATGTAAGATAAAAGCCACTCTCGATTTTAATTTTTTTATTTTTATATTTTTATGCTTAGGTTTTTGATACTGCTTTTCATTACAAAAGCAATGGCTAAATTGAGCGATTATGCCCACTCTAAATATATTCCTGTGATGGACGGAAATGCTATAATCTGGAATGAATTTGGATATTTACGGCACACTTCGAACCTGACAACATATTTAGAAATAGCAACAGAAACCATGTCTTTAATAAATGATAACTTCCCACAATCACACATGAAAAAGATTTTAGAAGCAGATATAATTCATATGAACACCTTGATGCCGGCCATGGCAGTGCATCATAGGCAAGCGAGAAGTATTAATGCAGGAACCCCTGACTTTGATGATTTTGAGGAAGTCAAATTTGAACAAAAACAGCTCATTGAGGGGCAAAACATCCAGATAATAATAAATACAAAAATTCAAGAGCAAATAAATAAGGTAACAGAGAGCATTAACACTATCATAGGAAGAGAAAGAAATACAATAGATCATTCGATACAGGACATTTATACGAGGTTTTATTAGCTAGAAATAGAATAGTAATAATGGATTTGGAAAATTTAATGACGTCAATAGTACTCGCAAAAATTGGTGTTGTTAATTCAGCAATATTAGACAACAACGATATCGAGGCATTAATCAACAAACAATGCATAGATATTTCGGTAACCGAACTAATGGAGGTTTCTAGCGTTAAGGTATTACAAAATATGAATTTTTTATTATAAGATTTCCTAGACCTAAGTTAACTTGCAAGAACTGTAATACACTTCGAGAACAACATTGTCGCAGAATGCGGAAACTAAACCATCGCCGTCGAAAAATGTAACTCTGCCGTCACAGCGACTTTCTGTAGGGAGTCACCATCAGCACAATCATTGTCAAAGAAGAAAATAAGCCTGCTAGAACTATCACGGGCACATTCTTGCTCACATTTGATAACCTGGTACAAGTAAACGCTTCCACCTACTTGAATAAAAATAACATCGCTAAGAGGACGCCTGGCATCGCAACATCAACGCTCGTTAACATTACCGACCATCAGATAATGCTGAGCTTGCTGTATCTCCACAATATCAACATAGAGAACTTGCGTCATATGGGTGAGATGAAGTCAGACACGAACCCAGTACTGTCTAATCTAGGTACGTTAGGTATGTTAGTCATAATAGCCTTTTGCTATGGAATCCTCCGACTCCTAAAACATCGTAAAAAAAACAACAGCTCAGCCACGACATTCAGGTGGTCATTGAGGGCTTGAAGACGACGGAGGACAGCCCTATCTTAAGAAAGAGAGGAATTAACACAAGCGACAAAGAAGCAAGTGCACTGTCAGCATAACTTATGTAAATAAGTTCAATGCTTCGAATTGTTGCTTGCGACGAACAACGAAACGTAATACTTTGCAATTTGTGGATACCAGCTAGCGATATCGCCAACGACAAGAATTAGGAGTCAGCGAATTCCTAGCGGCATCGATAGGGAAACGTAGGTTTAGTTTTAAGAAAAAAGAATTGTAACATTTTGTCTTTAAGACAACTCATTACTGGTCACTTGACCAATCGAAAAGAATAAATAAAAAGTTTAATAAAATCTTAATCTATATAATATAATATATCTTTCTATATAATATAAGAAGAATGAGAGATATAAGGTAAGAAAAATAGTATATTGTTTTATCCAGAAGTCGCAAATAATCGTCAACCTTTTCATTTGGGTTTTAAAAGACCGTCATCATTTAGTCAGAGAGGGTAGTCGCAAAGTTAAAAGTGGAAAACAAAAATCGCGAGCAATCAAACAAACCTACATATTATTAAAAAATTAAATTCTTATATACGGACACATTTATCAATAAAATATAAACTTATCTTAATTAACCGGATAGTTGCCGGATATCCGTTTCATCTCTAATATCTACTCGTCTTCGAATGAAAAGACGTAAACAAGTATCCGGCCAGATAACGGATTTTTAAAAATAAACGTCGTTTAAACTTTAGAGGCGCTTTATTTAATCAAAATTAATACTCGTACTGTACTAAAGGTAAATTATGATGTATGAATACCAATTTCTCTGCATTAAGAGGCATCAAACGGTTTCGCTTGACTTCGTATACAAGACCTGCTTCCGTCTTTCATTATTTATGCATTACTGTTTGAGAAAACTTAAGTGAAAAAGTAAAACGATATAACTATGATCTTATGCCATATTTTTAGAACATCGACTAAAGACGATATACTTGTTTTGAAGCGGTGAATAATAATAACATTCTAACTCAATTTACCCAATTTTTGACATAAGCTACTCTGACTTGTTGACACAGATATGTATGTATAACTCTTTCATAAGTAACTAAATACATAAACGTTTAGTAATGAAACCATCATTTATTGTTTATTCAATGCAATTTGATGCACTTAGGTAACCGATGAAAGGATAGCTTAATCGTTGTTTATAATTTAGAAAATCATTTCCACTTAAGGGACTGATGAAATAATAAGAAGCAATTGAAAGAATTGTTGAAGCTTTATTTGTGGTTTACTTTAAATTTGTTTGTTGTTGGTAAGATGCAACAATCGGCTATTTTCGGCCGGATATCCCTGTGGCCGGATAGCCGGATATCCGGCCAAACATCTATCCGTTTCATCTCTAGTAGATATCAATACCTTACGACCGATACGACATTGAGTAAAAGTATCGATACCTCAGTGGTACCGATCTATCCCTACTCGAGATATATTTGAAACAATTAACACACAAATAAGGAACTACATTAAAGGTACCCCGATACGATTAAAAATACATGATATGCATTATCATATGTATGTGTGCGTGTCACATCCGATAGTTGAAGGAATATCCAAATCGTTTTGATATTTGGTACTGCGAGCGTCGCTAATCATTTCCCCTTTGAGCAGCATCGCTGCTGGCGGTCATGTCAAGCTATCTCATTTACACTTGCACCAGGTAAGTATGTATGAAAGAGAGAAAGATACGTATGTGTTCACTTGAAATATTTGCAATGAGCAGACGTGAGCACTAGTGTGAAAAATTCGTGAAGTGCCGACAGCTTGTGAAATTTGTGTGCGGTTGCTTAATTACGATTGACTCTGAACCCTTGAACCTGTCGGGTTACCTTAAAAATTAAGCTGAAACTATATAGCACCCTTTAGGCGAAACTACATAAACGACGTTATCTTGCAAATCGACTTTTCTTGGATTCGTGCAGCGAAACACAAAAGTTAAAATGTATGAAATCGTATGAAGCGAACTACATAGCTTCGTCGCGAAAGCTAGAAAGGCATAAGTTGATCGACAAAAAACTGATTTGGTAAAATGCAATTACTTTGCAACATTTATGTTAAATTTGATGGCAGACTTTCCTATCTATTTAAAAAATTATTCCAATTCAATGTATTACATGGTGTATTTTTATATACATACTTCCTTTCTTAATAATTCAACTTTTGATACGTTTTTCTTCAATAATTACTTAATCTAATTTTCAAATTCACAGCTGTTTTTCTTTTTACTGAAGTCAATAACGTTGAAGTCGTTTGTTTTGTTTGAAGCTGCAATATCGCGTTTGTCGACATTGAGCTTATCGACGACAATGTTTATGTAGTTCCGCTTTTTGTGGCTGTGCGGGTTTTGGACGCTTTGGGGGAAAAAGTGAAAAGTTGAAGAACTTTTGACTTTATGGCTTTCCAGTGCTGTGAAGATCTGTTTCGTGAACCAAAAACAGCTGTTTTCCAACCAAAAAAGAACTGATTGTTGTTGTGGTGAATTAATAGCTGTTTTTGTGAATTGCAACAACTTTTTTATTGTGAACGTTTATTTAAAATTATTTGCACATACTAAAGAAAAATATGAGAGATTATTGACTTAAATATAGTGGATCTTCACGAAAAAGATGCCAGGACATTTTCCTCGTTTTAAAAGCCAGCTGTTGGCACTTACGTTTGATGTGAGCCTTCCAGTTTAACCGTCTATCCAAGGTAAGCTCCAGGTATTTGGCGGTGAACTCTGAGAGAATATTTTCATTGTTCAGGGAGACAGGAGGACACTTCGACGCCTAAACGTAAATGTGATATACGTTGATTTGTCGGTGTTTACTATAATGTTCCAACGTTTTAGCCAAGGTTCAATTAATGAAAGCTGACGCTGCAATAGTGTTGATGCATCCAAAGGATCGTCAGCTGTATCTAAGCACGCAGTGTCAACCGCATATGTAGCAATCAGCAGGTTGTTATTCCTTATAATTGGCAAGTCTGATGTGGAAATAGAATATAGAATCGGCGCCAGTATGCTACGCTGGTAAACTCCGGATCTTATGCATTTTAACTCAGACTCTGCATCAATATATTTGACATAAAAGATTCTATTTTCTATAAGTAAGATCTAAAAAGAAGGAAGTATGGAGCTGGTAACAGTTTTTTAAGTTTAAAAAGTAAACCCGGATGGCAAACTCTATCGAATGCCTGCTTTATGTCCACAAAGACTGTGGAACAATAACTCTTATTCTCAAAAGTGTCCAAAATACATTGAGTGACTCGGTGACACTGTTCGGGAGTGCCACGACATCATCCAGTATAGGCAGTACTCTGCAAAAAAAATATTCTTTCGAATAGAAAGAGTGGTATTAAAGTCATTAGGGCCGCACGCGCTAAAGTGTAGATACGAGTATGCATTGTGAATTGAATTGGATCTATTTTTATTGTGCTCTGTGATTAATATTAATTTTTGTGAATAGTTTTGATCATAGAAAATGTAATTTTTAAAGATATATTTTTGAACTGATTGTGCATCGATCGTTTTCATTTATTTATTTTTGTAAATAAAAATTATTTAATTACTATCATTTATTTAATCTTTGGTTTTGCTCTGTACAATTTGTTGCTTTTTCAGTGCTTCAACGTTGTAAGTAATTTGTTTTTTTGTTGTAATCTTTGATTTGTATGTACTTTTATTTCTCTTTAATGCTCTCTCTAATACTCTTTTTTCTTTTGTGAGTTTTAAAATTAATTTGCGCGAAATATTTTGATTGTAGAAATCATAATTACGTATCAACTTATTTTTTTACTGATTGTGCATTGCTCGTTTTAATTTTTTGAATTTTATAAATGCAAATTTTCCTTTAATTAGCGTTTATAAATTCTTGGTTTTGGTTCTGTTCTTTTTGTTGTTTTTTGGTTCGCTCTCGAACTGGATTTTGTTTACATTTGCTCTGTGAAAAGTGTACATTTTTCAATAACGAATGTGAATACCACTAAATTTAAATTTTCTTTTAAAAGGACCATTTCGTCTTTTAAAATATCCGTTCCCCCAGAATACAGTAGTGAACTGTTAGGTCCTAACTTTTGACCGGCCGGCTGTGTTGTTCACGAATAAAATTTTAAAAAACGTGCAAATACTGATGTAATTGCTAAACTCCCCACTACAAATTCTACAAAAAACTTATTTCTTGTTGCCCTCAAGCAACCAAGAACCAAGACCAAGAAGATTTCTTTGGGAAACCGTCTAAAAAAAAATTATTATTAACAATCAAATATTTTTTTTCTTTTTAATTTCACGTGAACAATTTTGCAACCTGATTTAAAAAAATTCTCATTCAATACCTGAAAGTATTAATACTTTTTTGGTAATCAAATGAGTAGCACCGATTTTTCCTTTCGAGTATAATACTTATATGAGTATATACTAATTATTTTAATGTATTGGAAGATCCCTAAGTCAGCCTCGATATTAGGAATAACTCTATACAAGTACTTACTCGATACTTTGCTTTAGATACCAAGTACTTCTGGCATCGATAGTTTGGAACCGAGAATCAAGTAGGTATCGGTTGAAAGTACTTGTATCGGTACTGATAATGGTTTTGTTTATTGCTTTGTGCACTCATCAGCTGTTTATTTTTGGCGCGGCAAGAAAAAAGAGAAAATCTGTCGAAATGATCAAAAACAGTAGGATATTACCAAAAACACTGCTGCAGAGTGAAAGATGTGGCCAAGATGTTCACCTTGCTCTGTCTAAACAGCTAAATATTAAATAAATATACTCGTCACTTTATATGTTAATATTTTCTCTGAAAGACAAGAAAAATAGTACAGTGCTTATTTTTAAAATTTTATAAAAACTTTTCTTAAACTCGACATGAAGTTAGTACATGATTTTTGTAGTCATTGTTTTTGACAACACGTCATTCAAATCTTTTCTTCTATTACAAATAGTGTAAAGCTACATTTACAATGCATAACAATTTTGTCACTCACCGGTGCAAACCTACCTTATCATGACCAACATATGATGTCGTTGCTATTTGGTTGTTAAATATAAATCATTATCGGTTCAACGGTGTAGACGTTATCTCCGTAGCGCTAATATTTTATTTGTGGTCATGTTGTTTTTTCCGATAAGCGTCGTTCATGTAGCCGTGTATTTTATTTTTACTTTTTACGTGCAACAGATGGCAGTGGGAGTCCATTGATAACAAACGAACAGCAATTCTATAAAATTTTACTTGTACTAAAAAATGCTATTTTTAAAAATTTGTATAGCCTATAGCATGACATAAGCATCAACCATACGAACGCAAAAATAATATTCAAAATCGATTCAGCGGTTTGCGAGTCCATTGATAACAAATGAACAGTAATTCATAATATAATATATACTTATATATAAGATAAGAAGAATCAGAGATATAAGGTAAGAAAAATAGTATATTGTTTTATCCAGAGGTCGCAAATAACCGTCAACCTTTTCATTTGGGTTTTAAAAGACCAATGAAAAAGGGATGAAACATTTATCAATAAAATATAAGCTTATCGTATCTATTTCTGCTGTTTCTAATTGTCTTTGATTCTACGAAAAATCTACCGATATGAGTAAGTTCTTCGATACTTTTCATTCGAAGACGAGTAGATATAAGAGATGAAACGGATATCCGGCAACTATCCGGTATCCGGCCGGATATTAAATTAAGGCAAAACAAGTTAAAAAAAAACGACGTTTAAACTTTAGAGGCGCTTTATTTAATCAAAATTAATACTCGTACTGTACTAAAGGTAAATTATTATGTATAAACACCAATTTCTCTGCATTAAGAGGCAACAAACGGTTTCGCTTGACTTCTTATACAAGACCTGCTTCCGAAAAAAGTCTTTCGCGTAGTTTTGATTAATCATCGTAAGTAGAAATAAGAAACTAAAAATTTTTCAATGCACATAAGTTCTTTCGCTGAAATGAATGAAATATATTTAAGAAGACAACATCATTGAATTCCTTTTTGACATAAAAGCTTATTTACACATAAGTTCTTAGTTTATATGCAGTTCACTTTGATTTTATTGAACTATTTTTAACTTAAATCGACTTCAGCTTTTTAGTTAAAATATTTATGAAACAATGAAAGATGTTACTAAAACCTGTCTCCACTTAAGGTATTTTGACGTATGCATTACTGTTTGAGAAAACTTAAGTGAAAAAGTAAAACGATATAACTATGATCTTATGCCATATTTTTAGAACATCGACTAAAGTCGATATACTTGTTTTGAAGCGGTGAATAATAATAACATTCTAACTCAATTTACCCAATTTTTGACATAAGCTACTCTGACTTGTTGACACAGATATGTATGTATAACTCTTTCATAAGTAACTAAATACATAAACGTTTAGTAATGAAACCATCATTTATTGTTTATTCAATGCAATTTGATGCACTTAGGTAACCGATGAAAGGATAGCTTAATCGTTGTTTATAATTTAGAAAATCATTTCCACTTAAGGGACTGATGAAATAATAAGAAGCAATTGAAAGAATTGTTGAAGCTTTATTTGTGGTTTACTTTAAATTTGTTTGTTGTTGGTAAGATGCAACAATCGGCTATTTTCGGCCGGATATCCCTGTGGCCGGATAGCCGGATATCCGGCCAAACATCTATCCGTTTCATCTCTAGTAGATATCAATACCTTACGACCGATACGACATTGAGTAAAAGTATCGATACCTCAGTGGTACCGATCTATCCCTACTCGAGATATATTTGAAACAATTAACACACAAATAAGGAACTACATTAAAGGTACCCCGATACGATAAAAAATACATGATATGCATTATCATATGTATGTGTGCGTGTCACATCCGATAGTTGAAGGAATATCCAAATCGTTTTGATATTTGGTACTGCGAGCGTCGCTAATCATTTCCCCTTTGAGCAGCATCGCTGCTGGCGGTCATGTCAAGCTATCTCATTTACACTTGCACCAGGTAAGTATGTATGAAAGAGAGAAAGATACGTATGTGTTCACTTGAAATATTTGCAATGAGCAGACGTGAGCACTAGTGTGAAAAATTCGTGAAGTGCCGACAGCTTGTGAAATTTGTGTGCGGTTGCTTAATTACGATTGACTCTGAACCCTTGAACCTGTCGGGTTACCTTAAAAATTAAGCTGAAACTATATAGCACCCTTTAGGCGAAACTACATAAACGACGTTATCTTGCAAATCGACTTTTCTTGGATTCGTGCAGCGAAACACAAAAGTTAAAATGTATGAAATCGTATGAAGCGAACTACATAGCTTCGTCGCGAAAGCTAGAAAGGCATAAGTTGATCGACAAAAAACTGATTTGGTAAAATGCAATTACTTTGCAACATTTATGTTAAATTTGATGGCAGACTTTCCTATCTATTTAAAAAATTATTCCAATTCAATGTATTACATGGTGTATTTTTATATACATACTTCCTTTCTTAATAATTCAACTTTTGATACGTTTTTCTTCAATAATTACTTAATCTAATTTTCAAATTCACAGCTGTTTTTCTTTTTACTGAAGTCAATAACGTTGAAGTCGTTTGTTTTGTTTGAAGCTGCAATATCGCGTTTGTCGACATTGAGCTTATCGACGACAATGTTTATGTAGTTCCGCTTTTTGTGGCTGTGCGGGTTTTGGACGCTTTGGGGGAAAAAGTGAAAAGTTGAAGAACTTTTGACTTTATGGCTTTCCAGTGCTGTGAAGATCTGTTTCGTGAACCAAAAACAGCTGTTTTCCAACCAAAAAAGAACTGATTGTTGTTGTGGTGAATTAATAGCTGTTTTTGTGAATTGCAACAACTTTTTTATTGTGAACGTTTATTTAAAATTATTTGCACATACTAAAGAAAAATATGAGAGATTATTGACTTAAATATAGTGGATCTTCACGAAAAAGATGCCAGGACATTTTCCTCGTTTTAAAAGCCAGCTGTTGGCACTTACGTTTGATGTGAGCCTTCCAGTTTAACCGTCTATCCAAGGTAAGCTCCAGGTATTTGGCGGTGAACTCTGAGAGAATATTTTCATTGTTCAGGGAGACAGGAGGACACTTCGACGCCTAAACGTAAATGTGATATACGTTGATTTGTCGGTGTTTACTATAATGTTCCAACGTTTTAGCCAAGGTTCAATTAATGAAAGCTGACGCTGCAATAGTGTTGATGCATCCAAAGGATCGTCAGCTGTATCTAAGCACGCAGTGTCAACCGCATATGTAGCAATCAGCAGGTTGTTATTCCTTATAATTGGCAAGTCTGATGTGGAAATAGAATATAGAATCGGCGCCAGTATGCTACGCTGGTAAACTCCGGATCTTATGCATTTTAACTCAGACTCTGCATCAATATATTTGACATAAAAGATTCTATTTTCTATAAGTAAGATCTAAAAAGAAGGAAGTATGGAGCTGGTAACAGTTTTTTAAGTTTAAAAAGTAAACCCGGATGGCAAACTCTATCGAATGCTTGCTTTATGTCCACAAAGACTGTGGAACAATAACTATTATTCTCAAAAGTGTCCAAAATACATTGAGTGACTCGGTGACACTGTTCGGGAGTGCCACGACATCATCCAGTATAGGCAGTACTCTGCAAAAAAATATTCTTTCGAATAGAAAGAGTGGTATTAAAGTCATTAGGGCCGCACGCGCTAAAGTGTAGATACGAGTATGCATTGTGAATTGAATTGGATCTATTTTTATTGTGCTCTGTGATTAATATTAATTTTTGTGAATAGTTTTGATCATAGAAAATGTAATTTTTAAAGATATATTTTTGAACTGATTGTGCATCGATCGTTTTCATTTATTTATTTTTGTAAATAAAAATTATTTAATTACTATCATTTATTTAATCTTTGGTTTTGCTCTGTACAATTTGTTGCTTTTTCAGTGCTTCAACGTTGTAAGTAATTTGTTTTTTTGTTGTAATCTTTGATTTGTATGTACTTTTATTTCTCTTTAATGCTCTCTCTAATACTCTTTTTTCTTTTGTGAGTTTTAAAATTAATTTGCGCGAAATATTTTGATTGTAGAAATCATAATTACGTATCAACTTATTTTTTTACTGATTGTGCATTGCTCGTTTTAATTTTTTGAATTTTATAAATGCAAATTTTCCTTTAATTAGCGTTTATAAATTCTTGGTTTTGGTTCTGTTCTTTTTGTTGTTTTTTGGTTCGCTCTCGAACTGGATTTTGTTTACATTTGCTCTGTGAAAAGTGTACATTTTTCAATAACGAATGTGAATACCACTAAATTTAAATTTTCTTTTAAAAGGACCATTTCGTCTTTTAAAATATCCGTTCCCCCAGAATACAGTAGTGAACTGTTAGGTACTAACTTTTGACCGGCCGGATGTGTTGTTCACGAATAAAATTTTAAAAAACGTGCAAATACTGATGTAATTGCCAAACTCCCCAC
The DNA here is from genome assembly GCA_035041805.1 of Amiota mariae. Lineage (NCBI taxonomy): Eukaryota > Metazoa > Arthropoda > Insecta > Diptera > Drosophilidae > Amiota > Amiota mariae. The sequence continues at coordinate 111,227 of JAWNKV010000251.1, forward strand.
TACAAATTCTACAAAAAACTTATTTCTTGTTGCCCTCAAGCAACCAAGAACCAAGACCAAGAAGATTTCTTTGGGAAACCGTCTAAAAAAAAATTATTATTAACAATCAAATATTTTTTTTTCTTTTTAATTTCACATGAACAATTTTGCAACCTGATTTAAAAAAATTCTCATTCAATACCTGAAAGTATTAATACTTTTTTGGTAATCAAATGAGTAGCACCGATTTTTCCTTTCGAGTATAATACTTATATGAGTATATACTAATTATTTTAATGTATTGGAAGATCCCTAAGTCAGCCTCGATATTAGGAATAACTCTATACAAGTACTTACTCGATACTTTGCTTTAGATACCAAGTACTTCTGGCATCGATAGTTTGGAACCGAGAATCAAGTAGGTATCGGTTGAAAGTACTTGTATCGGTACTGATAATGGTTTTATTTATTGCTTTGTGCACTCATCAGCTGTTTATTTTTGGCGCGGCAAGAAAAAAGAGAAAATCTGTCGAAATGATCAAAAACAGTAGGATATTACCAAAAACACTGCTGCAGAGTGAAAGATGTGGCCAAGATGTTCACCTTGCTCTGTCTAAACAGCTAAATATTAAATAAATATACTCGTCACTTTATATGTTAATATTTTCTCTGAAAGACAAGAAAAATAGTACAGTGCTTATTTTTAAAATTTTATAAAAACTTTTCTTAAACTCGACATGAAGTTAGTACATGATTTTTGTAGTCATTGTTTTTGACAACACGTCATTCAAATCTTTTCTTCTATTACAAATAGTGTAAAGCTACATTTACAATGCATAACAATTTTGTCACTCACCGGTGCAAACCTACCTTATCATGACCAACATATGATGTCGTTGCTATTTGGTTGTTAAATATAAATCATTATCGGTTCAACGGTGTAGACGTTATCTCCGTAGCGCTAATATTTTATTTGTGGTCATGTTGTTTTTTCCGATAAGCGTCGTTCATGTAGCCGTGTATTTTATTTTTACTTTTTACGTGCAACAGATGGCAGTGGGAGTCCATTGATAACAAACGAACAGCAATTCTATAAAATTTTACTTGTACTAAAAAATGCTATTTTTAAAAATTTGTATAGCCTATAGCATGACATAAGCATCAACCATACGAACGCAAAAATAATATTCAAAATCGATTCAGCGGTTTGCGAGTCCATTGATAACAAATGAACAGTAATTCATAATATAATATATACTTATATATAAGATAAGAAGAATCAGAGATATAAGGTAAGAAAAATAGTATATTGTTTTATCCAGAGGTCGCAAATAACCGTCAACCTTTTCATTTGGGTTTTAAAAGACCAATGAAAAAGGGATGAAACATTTATCAATAAAATATAAGCTTATCGTATCTATTTCTGCTGTTTCTAATTGTCTTTGATTCTACGAAAAATCTACCGATATGAGTAAGTTCTTCGATACTTTTCATTCGAAGACGAGTAGATATAAGAGATGAAACGGATATCCGGCAACTATCCGGTATCCGGCCGGATATTAAATTAAGGCAAAACAAGTTAAAAAAAACGACGTTTAAACTTTAGAGGCGCTTTATTTAATCAAAATTAATACTCGTACTGTACTAAAGGTAAATTATTATGTATAAACACCAATTTCTCTGCATTAAGAGGCAACAAACGGTTTCGCTTGACTTCTTATACAAGACCTGCTTCCGAAAAAAGTCTTTCGCGTAGTTTTGATTAATCATCGTAAGTAGAAATAAGAAACTAAAAATTTTTCAATGCACATAAGTTCTTTCGCTGAAATGAATGAAATATATTTAAGAAGACAACATCATTGAATTCCTTTTTGACATAAAAGCTTATTTACACATAAGTTCTTAGTTTATATGCAGTTCACTTTGATTTTATTGAACTATTTTTAACTTAAATCGACTTCAGCTTTTTAGTTAAAATATTTATGAAACAATGAAAGATGTTACTAAAACCTGTCTCCACTTAAGATATTTTGACGTATGCATTACTGTTTGAGAAAACTTAAGTGAAAAAGTAAAACGATATAACTATGATCTTATGCCATATTTTTAGAACATCGACTAAAGACGATATACTTGTTTTGAAGCGGTGAATAATAATAACATTCTAACTCAATTTACCCAATTTTTGACATAAGCTTCTCTGACTTGTTGACACAGATATGTATGTATAACTCTTTCATAAGTAACTAAATACATAAACGTTTAGTAATGAAACCATCATTTATTGTTTATTCAATGCAATTTGATGCACTTAGGTAACCGATGAAAGGATAGCTTAATCGTTGTTTATAATTTAGAAAATCATTTCCACTTAAGGGACTGATGAAATAATAAGAAGCAATTGAAAGAATTGTTGAAGCTTTATTTGTGGTTTACTTTAAATTTGTTTGTTGTTGGTAAGATGCAACAATCGGCTATTTTCGGCCGGATATCCCTGTGGCCGGATAGCCGGATATCCGGCCAAACATCTATCCGTTTCATCTCTAGTAGATATCAATACCTTACGACCGATACGACATTGAGTAAAAGTATCGATACCTCAGTGGTACCGATCTATCCCTACTCGAGATATATTTGAAACAATTAACACACAAATAAGGAACTACATTAAAGGTACCCCGATACGATAAAAAATACATGATATGCATTATCATATGTATGTGTGCGTGTCACATCCGATAGTTGAAGGAATATCCAAATCGTTTTGATATTTGGTACTGCGAGCGTCGCTAATCATTTCCCCTTTGAGCAGCATCGCTGCTGGCGGTCATGTCAAGCTATCTCATTTACACTTGCACCAGGTAAGTATGTATGAAAGAGAGAAAGATACGTATGTGTTCACTTGAAATATTTGCAATGAGCAGACGTGAGCACTAGTGTGAAAAATTCGTGAAGTGCCGACAGCTTGTGAAATTTGTGTGCGGTTGCTTAATTACGATTGACTCTGAACCCTTGAACCTGTCGGGTTACCTTAAAAATTAAGCTGAAACTATATAGCACCCTTTAGGCGAAACTACATAAACGACGTTATCTTGCAAATCGACTTTTCTTGGATTCGTGCAGCGAAACACAAAAGTTAAAATGTATGAAATCGTATGAAGCGAACTACATAGCTTCGTCGCGAAAGCTAGAAAGGCATAAGTTGATCGACAAAAAACTGATTTGGTAAAATGCAATTACTTTGCAACATTTATGTTAAATTTGATGGCAGACTTTCCTATCTATTTAAAAAATTATTCCAATTCAATGTATTACATGGTGTATTTTTATATACATACTTCCTTTCTTAATAATTCAACTTTTGATACGTTTTTCTTCAATAATTACTTAATCTAATTTTCAAATTCACAGCTGTTTTTCTTTTTACTGAAGTCAATAACGTTGAAGTCGTTTGTTTTGTTTGAAGCTGCAATATCGCGTTTGTCGACATTGAGCTTATCGACGACAATGTTTATGTAGTTCCGCTTTTTGTGGCTGTGCGGGTTTTGGACGCTTTGGGGGAAAAAGTGAAAAGTTGAAGAACTTTTGACTTTATGGCTTTCCAGTGCTGTGAAGATCTGTTTCGTGAACCAAAAACAGCTGTTTTCCAACCAAAAAAGAACTGATTGTTGTTGTGGTGAATTAATAGCTGTTTTTGTGAATTGCAACAACTTTTTTATTGTGAACGTTTATTTAAAATTATTTGCACATACTAAAGAAAAATATGAGAGATTATTGACTTAAATATAGTGGATCTTCACGAAAAAGATGCCAGGACATTTTCCTCGTTTTAAAAGCCAGCTGTTGGCACTTACGTTTGATGTGAGCCTTCCAGTTTAACCGTCTATCCAAGGTAAGCTCCAGGTATTTGGCGGTGAACTCTGAGAGAATATTTTCATTGTTCAGGGAGACAGGAGGACACTTCGACGCCTAAACGTAAATGTGATATACGTTGATTTGTCGGTGTTTACTATAATGTTCCAACGTTTTAGCCAAGGTTCAATTAATGAAAGCTGACGCTGCAATAGTGTTGATGCATCCAAAGGATCGTCAGCTGTATCTAAGCACGCAGTGTCAACCGCATATGTAGCAATCAGCAGGTTGTTATTCCTTATAATTGGCAAGTCTGATGTGGAAATAGAATATAGAATCGGCGCCAGTATGCTACGCTGGTAAACTCCGGATCTTATGCATTTTAACTCAGACTCTGCATCAATATATTTGACATAAAAGATTCTATTTTCTATAAGTAAGATCTAAAAAGAAGGAAGTATGGAGCTGGTAACAGTTTTTTAAGTTTAAAAAGTAAACCCGGATGGCAAACTCTATCGAATGCTTGCTTTATGTCCACAAAGACTGTGGAACAATAACTATTATTCTCAAAAGTGTCCAAAATACATTGAGTGACTCGGTGACACTGTTCGGGAGTGCCACGACATCATCCAGTATAGGCAAAAAAAATATTCTTTCGAATAGAAAGAGTGGTATTAAAGTCATTAGGGCCGCACGCGCTAAAGTGTAGATACGAGTATGCATTGTGAATTGAATTGGATCTATTTTTATTGTGCTCTGTGATTAATATTAATTTTTGTGAATAGTTTTGATCATAGAAAATGTAATTTTTAAAGATATATTTTTGAACTGATTGTGCATCGATCGTTTTCATTTATTTATTTTTGTAAATAAAAATTATTTAATTACTATCATTTATTTAATCTTTGGTTTTGCTCTGTACAATTTGTTGCTTTTTCAGTGCTTCAACGTTGTAAGTAATTTGTTTTTTTGTTGTAATCTTTGATTTGTATGTACTTTTATTTCTCTTTAATGCTCTCTCTAATACTCTTTTTTCTTTTGTGAGTTTTAAAATTAATTTGCGCGAAATATTTTGATTGTAGAAATCATAATTACGTATCAACTTATTTTTTTACTGATTGTGCATTGCTCGTTTTAATTTTTTGAATTTTATAAATGCAAATTTTCCTTTAATTAGCGTTTATAAATTCTTGGTTTTGGTTCTGTTCTTTTTGTTGTTTTTTGGTTCGCTCTCGAACTGGATTTTGTTTACATTTGCTCTGTGAAAAGTGTACATTTTTCAATAACGAATGTGAATACCACTAAATTTAAATTTTCTTTTAAAAGGACCATTTCGTCTTTTAAAATATCCGTTCCCCCAGAATACAGTAGTGAACTGTTAGGTACTAACTTTTGACCGGCCGGATGTGTTGTTCACGAATAAAATTTTAAAAAACGTGCAAATACTGATGTAATTGCCAAACTCCCCACTACAAATTCTACAAAAAACTTATTTCTTGTTGCCCTCAAGCAACCAAGAACCAAGACCAAGAAGATTTCTTTGGGAAACCGTCTAAAAAAAAATTATTATTAACAATCAAATATTTTTTTTTCTTTTTAATTTCACATGAACAATTTTGCAACCTGATTTAAAAAAATTCTCATTCAATACCTGAAAGTATTAATACTTTTTTGGTAATCAAATGAGTAGCACCGATTTTTCCTTTCGAGTATAATACTTATATGAGTATATACTAATTATTTTAATGTATTGGAAGATCCCTAAGTCAGCCTCGATATTAGGAATAACTCTATACAAGTACTTACTCGATACTTTGCTTTAGATACCAAGTACTTCTGGCATCGATAGTTTGGAACCGAGAATCAAGTAGGTATCGGTTGAAAGTACTTGTATCGGTACTGATAATGGTTTTATTTATTGCTTTGTGCACTCATCAGCTGTTTATTTTTGGCGCGGCAAGAAAAAAGAGAAAATCTGTCGAAATGATCAAAAACAGTAGGATATTACCAAAAACACTGCTGCAGAGTGAAAGATGTGGCCAAGATGTTCACCTTGCTCTGTCTAAACAGCTAAATATTAAATAAATATACTCGTCACTTTATATGTTAATATTTTCTCTGAAAGACAAGAAAAATAGTACAGTGCTTATTTTTAAAATTTTATAAAAACTTTTCTTAAACTCGACATGAAGTTAGTACATGATTTTTGTAGTCATTGTTTTTGACAACACGTCATTCAAATCTTTTCTTCTATTACAAATAGTGTAAAGCTACATTTACAATGCATAACAATTTTGTCACTCACCGGTGCAAACCTACCTTATCATGACCAACATATGATGTCGTTGCTATTTGGTTGTTAAATATAAATCATTATCGGTTCAACGGTGTAGACGTTATCTCCGTAGCGCTAATATTTTATTTGTGGTCATGTTGTTTTTTCCGATAAGCGTCGTTCATGTAGCCGTGTATTTTATTTTTACTTTTTACGTGCAACAGATGGCAGTGGGAGTCCATTGATAACAAACGAACAGCAATTCTATAAAATTTTACTTGTACTAAAAAATGCTATTTTTAAAAATTTGTATAGCCTATAGCATGACATAAGCATCAACCATACGAACGCAAAAATAATATTCAAAATCGATTCAGCGGTTTGCGAGTCCATTGATAACAAATGAACAGTAATTCATAATATAATATATACTTATATATAAGATAAGAAGAATCAGAGATATAAGGTAAGAAAAATAGTATATTGTTTTATCCAGAGGTCGCAAATAACCGTCAACCTTTTCATTTGGGTTTTAAAAGACCAATGAAAAAGGGATGAAACATTTATCAATAAAATATAAGCTTATCGTATCTATTTCTGCTGTTTCTAAAAGTCTTTGATTCTACGAAAAATCTACCGATATGAGTAAGTTCTTCGATACTTTTCATTCGAAGACGAGTAGATATAAGAGATGAAACGGATATCCGGCAACTATCCGGTATCCGGCCGGATATTAAATTAAGGCAAAACAAGTTAAAAAAAACGACGTTTAAACTTTAGAGGCGCTTTATTTAATCAAAATTAATACTCGTACTGTACTAAAGGTAAATTATTATGTATAAACACCAATTTCTCTGCATTAAGAGGCAACAAACGGTTTCGCTTGACTTCTTATACAAGACCTGCTTCCGAAAAAAGTCTTTCGCGTAGTTTTGATTAATCATCGTAAGTAGAAATAAGAAACTAAAAATTTTTCAATGCACATAAGTTCTTTCGCTGAAATGAATGAAATATATTTAAGAAGACAACATCATTGAATTCCTTTTTGACATAAAAGCTTATTTACACATAAGTTCTTAGTTTATATGCAGTTCACTTTGATTTTATTGAACTATTTTTAACTTAAATCGACTTCAGCTTTTTAGTTAAAATATTTATGAAACAATGAAAGATGTTACTAAAACCTGTCTCCACTTAAGATATTTTGACGTATGCATTACTGTTTGAGAAAACTTAAGTGAAAAAGTAAAACGATATAACTATGATCTTATGCCATATTTTTAGAACATCGACTAAAGACGATATACTTGTTTTGAAGCGGTGAATAATAATAACATTCTAACTCAATTTACCCAATTTTTGACATAAGCTTCTCTGACTTGTTGACACAGATATGTATGTATAACTCTTTCATAAGTAACTAAATACATAAACGTTTAGTAATGAAACCATCATTTATTGTTTATTCAATGCAATTTGATGCACTTAGGTAACCGATGAAAGGATAGCTTAATCGTTGTTTATAATTTAGAAAATCATTTCCACTTAAGGGACTGATGAAATAATAAGAAGCAATTGAAAGAATTGTTGAAGCTTTATTTGTGGTTTACTTTAAATTTGTTTGTTGTTGGTAAGATGCAACAATCGGCTATTTTCGGCCGGATATCCCTGTGGCCGGATAGCCGGATATCCGGCCAAACATCTATCCGTTTCATCTCTAGTAGATATCAATACCTTACGACCGATACGACATTGAGTAAAAGTATCGATACCTCAGTGGTACCGATCTATCCCTACTCGAGATATATTTGAAACAATTAACACACAAATAAGGAACTACATTAAAGGTACCCCGATACGATAAAAAATACATGATATGCATTATCATATGTATGTGTGCGTGTCACATCCGATAGTTGAAGGAATATCCAAATCGTTTTGATATTTGGTACTGCGAGCGTCGCTAATCATTTCCCCTTTGAGCAGCATCGCTGCTGGCGGTCATGTCAAGCTATCTCATTTACACTTGCACCAGGTAAGTATGTATGAAAGAGAGAAAGATACGTATGTGTTCACTTGAAATATTTGCAATGAGCAGACGTGAGCACTAGTGTGAAAAATTCGTGAAGTGCCGACAGCTTGTGAAATTTGTGTGCGGTTGCTTAATTACGATTGACTCTGAACCCTTGAACCTGTCGGGTTACCTTAAAAATTAAGCTGAAACTATATAGCACCCTTTAGGCGAAACTACATAAACGACGTTATCTTGCAAATCGACTTTTCTTGGATTCGTGCAGCGAAACACAAAAGTTAAAATGTATGAAATCGTATGAAGCGAACTACATAGCTTCGTCGCGAAAGCTAGAAAGGCATAAGTTGATCGACAAAAAACTGATTTGGTAAAATGCAATTACTTTGCAACATTTATGTTAAATTTGATGGCAGACTTTCCTATCTATTTAAAAAATTATTCCAATTCAATGTATTACATGGTGTATTTTTATATACATACTTCCTTTCTTAATAATTCAACTTTTGATACGTTTTTCTTCAATAATTACTTAATCTAATTTTCAAATTCACAGCTGTTTTTCTTTTTACTGAAGTCAATAACGTTGAAGTCGTTTGTTTTGTTTGAAGCTGCAATATCGCGTTTGTCGACATTGAGCTTATCGACGACAATGTTTATGTAGTTCCGCTTTTTGTGGCTGTGCGGGTTTTGGACGCTTTGGGGGAAAAAGTGAAAAGTTGAAGAACTTTTGACTTTATGGCTTTCCAGTGCTGTGAAGATCTGTTTCGTGAACCAAAAACAGCTGTTTTCCAACCAAAAAAGAACTGATTGTTGTTGTGGTGAATTAATAGCTGTTTTTGTGAATTGCAACAACTTTTTTATTGTGAACGTTTATTTAAAATTATTTGCACATACTAAAGAAAGATATGAGAGATTATTGACTTAAATATAGTGGATCTTCACGAAAAAGATGCCAGGACATTTTCCTCGTTTTAAAAGCCAGCTGTTGGCACTTACGTTTGATGTGAGCCTTCCAGTTTAACCGTCTATCCAAGGTAAGCTCCAGGTATTTGGCGGTGAACTCTGAGAGAATATTTTCATTGTTCAGGGAGACAGGAGGACACTTCGACGCCTAAACGTAAATGTGATATACGTTGATTTGTCGGTGTTTACTATAATGTTCCAACGTTTTAGCCAAGGTTCAATTAATGAAAGCTGACGCTGCAATAGTGTTGATGCATCCAAAGGATCGTCAGCTGTATCTAAGCACGCAGTGTCAACCGCATATGTAGCAATCAGCAGGTTGTTATTCCTTATAATTGGCAAGTCTGATGTGGAAATAGAATATAGAATTGGCGCCAGTATGCTACGCTGGTAAACTCCGGATCTTATGCATTTTAACTCAGACTCTGCATCAATATATTTGACATAAAAGATTCTATTTTCTATAAGTAAGATCTAAAAAGAAGGAAGTATGGAGCTGGTAACAGTTTTTTAAGTTTAAAAAGTAAACCCGGATGGCAAACTCTATCGAATGCTTGCTTTATGTCCACAAAGACTGTGGAACAATAACTATTATTCTCAAAAGTGTCCAAAATACATTGAGTGACTCGGTGACACTGTTCGGGAGTGCCACGACATCATCCAGTATAGGCAAAAAAAATATTCTTTCGAATAGAAAGAGTGGTATTAAAGTCATTAGGGCCGCACGCGCTAAAGTGTAGATACGAGTATGCATTGTGAATTGAATTGGATCTATTTTTATTGTGCTCTGTGATTAATATTAATTTTTGTGAATAGTTTTGATCATAGAAAATGTAATTTTTAAAGATATATTTTTGAACTGATTGTGCATCGATCGTTTTCATTTATTTATTTTTGTAAATAAAAATTATTTAATTACTATCATTTATTTAATCTTTGGTTTTGCTCTG